>DWAN01000667.1:0-21837 GCA_018230445.1 Heliconius hewitsoni | reverse complement strand
ACGACACCATCAGTACCAGGATGATCCTATTCTAGGCCGGGATCACACGGCAAATTTCAAAAAGGTTCCTAGATTCCCTCTGCTTACCTCGCCATGTGCGAGTTGCAGCGTCAAACTAAAAAATCCACTAACTTTTGCCTGCGTCTTCGTCCGTATGGTCAAATTTAAATATCTAAGAATTCTGTGTGGCATATGACACATTCTATGTGAGGGAGGTATCTCTGTCAGCAGTGACACTAGGTTATATTGAAACAATTAACGTGATTGTAGGCTGAAGTTTACTTCCATAAATGGACTAAAAAACATGAATAGTTCCTGAGATTAGCGTGTTCAACTCAAACAAACTCTTCAGATTTAATACTAATATGAAAGTATAAGTACACGTTGAGAACGGCGGCGGCGTTGGGTTCCGTTTAAAGCAGCAACAATAGTGAAAGAAGATATTAAAAAAACACATAAAAACAATTCTTACTCGCATTTCTCAGAAACTTGGCTATTTATTGTAACGTGATCTTATTCACACTGACTCATCTATTTCATTTCAAAAATTCTTTACTACAGAACCAATGATTAAACCATTGGTTTCTTAGTAAACAAATTTATTTATGTTATTCTAAATATTTTCTGTTTAGGGTAAGTTCATATTTCATACATAGAAATGTTTCTATGATAAAAGACACGATTTTTCCCGGATGCATGGCATAAGGAACTAGTGGTAAGACACTTTGTTCTTCACGCAACGCTGAATTTACGAGACATTGTATTGTTTGGTGAAACTAAACGCCACATCTTTTCTTTTAACCAAGTCAAGGAAATAAAAATTCTTTGTACCGAGTGGAAATCGAATACCCAACCGCCGCGTTTGCAGCCAGATGATGTGTCGTTGCGCCACATTCTTATTATAAAAATAAAAAACCCGATTGCTAAAAATAGTAAACTAGAAGGAGGAAAGTAACTTAAGCTGACTGATTTTGATTTTTTTAGTAACTCTTTTATTAAGTGGAGTTTTCATAGTTACGTAACTATGTAATAAAATGTTAAAAAAACTGAATTTGTATCATTATCAAACTTCACAGATACAGCTGAAATATATGTAACAATACAATAATATGTTATTATCGAGCTGGTCTGATGATGGAGTCAGCATCTGAACTCTTCAGAGGTCACTACTAAAGCACTCGAGCTTAAGTTCATATAATTTATAGCTCCGAGCACATTCTGTAGCACTTGTAGCACTTGGTGTAGAAAAGCATTTTTTTTAGTTTCCCATATGCAGTACGCTTATACTAACCACTAAAAAAACCGCTTGGCAACCGAGTAATAAATAATAATAAATAATTTATAAAAAAAACTAACCAAATAGAAAAAAAAGCGCTAAACTTCACGAAACACCGTTACCGGCATTGTGAGTGAAATTTCAAATGAATTACGTACCTTTTGTCCTGATTTCATTGTTATACTACAGCTGCTTGGATCAACTTAAGGGGCGTGAGTTGTAATTTTGGAAATTCAACCCTAAAGTTTCAAAACTAGGGGCTATTTTCAAATAGGGGTTGTAAGTTTAAAAAAAAATGATGAAATCAAAGTATAGAGTGGGTACACATGTTTTGGAGATTTCGCGTAACAAAAGGGCAAGCATAGTCAGTCAATTTGCAATAGGTTTGTATGGAACATGAATTGTAATAATAATATATATTATTTATTATTGTTAACCGATTTCAAAAGAAATAAATGCTGATTTCGATTATTTCGTTATCGTCATATTTCGTTTACGCTTTATTTGATGCCTTCTGCCTTCACGTCGACAAACATGTGGCGTGTGTGGGTTCGATTCACACTCGGTGTAATGAACTGTTTTTCATTTCCAACTAAGTTAATTATTATAATGTATTTCTGACATTATTTGATCCATTCACCACTTGCCAACAAAATTTGAAACATGCCGTGTCAAATGGCGAAACCTAACGCCGCGCTTTACTTACCACGACGAATGCGGAAATATTGAATAAAATCATTTCCCTGATCGAGAATCGATCATGTAACCTTCGTATTTATAAATTATTATTTTAAATACAGTCCTTTACCACAAAGTTCCATATTACAGAGTAGAAAGTTATTTTTAACTATACCTACTACGAGTATAGGCATGCAATGAACTGTATTTAATTTTTATGAAGTAGAAAATTGTTCGAGCTTAGACGTAAGGGGTGGGAATATGTTTCTCTATATACATATGTACATATATAGTGTTAGCACCCTTGTAGCTCAGTTATTAATTATCTGTGTCCACGTGATGAGTGTGGATTCTACATAATAGAAGCATAAAAGCTGAGACTATCGTGGCTCAGTGGCATTAGCGTATGACTGTAAACGCGACGGTTTTGGGTTTGATTAACACTCGGGGTAGTCAACACTGTTGTAGCGCAGCTAGCCGCTCTTATTAAGAATCTGACTGGACCACAGTCATAGGTTCAACAGAATAGAAGCAATGCTAATGTATATATATGTATGTATGTGTGTCGTGATAGAACGATTAACGTAATGATGTTATACAGCCTACCTTGGATTTAGAATTTTAAAAACAAAAGGGAAATTTCAATTCGAAGCAGTAGTTCTTCAGATTACCGCGTTCAACCATACAAATTTTTTATCCTAAATATATTTATATAAATATTTTTTCCTCATATATATTATAGCTCAAATACATATCATTTAAAATTTACGAAGCAATATATTTTATTCATAAAATATATTAATAGATAAATAGATAGCATATCTATCAATCTTTTATCTTATCGTTATCTAGATTTTACTATACTTTTACATACTAAATGACGCTGAAGTTTGGAAATCACATCCACAACCGCCTACAATCACAAACAGCGCCACGACTGGCCTCAATAATTATAATCTGCATACAAACATAGAACCGGAACAGAGGATAAAATCTTTAGAGATTTCACGACGAATCGCTCAAGAAATCCGTTAAAACCTTTTGTACGTTGGAATTGATTTTTTTTTGAGAGCTACTATACTATACTACCCCTATTTCTTGGCGTGAAGGGGTGTATTTCGTATGGTGTCAAAGGAAAGATTTTGACCGTTAAACCTCCTTAGAGAAGACGAGAGGAATTGAAGATTTTCAGTTTCAGTACAAGTTTTAGATCAAAAAATGTGTTTCAGTATTGAGAATTGTAGTTTGTAAGTCGGGCTGGCTATTTATGGTTTTTTTTAGTTTGACGTGTCTATGTATGTATGTCTGTGGTATTGTAGCTTTCAAGCGAATAATTCGATTTTGATTCTGTACTTAGCCTTAATTTAAAAAGTATGGTCAGCCGTTTAAAGATTGTCAGTTTTTTTTTGTCCTTAGTTTACTTTTAAGAGCTGTTTGTATTGGAAGTTTTTAATTGTCAATTATTAACAGAACTTGTGGTTTTCCGGGACTTTATCTAAGTGCTGAAGCAATTTTTCAGTTTCTCAGTTTCAGTTCGGTTAAATAGCGGAACCCAACGCCGCCTTTCGTCTACTAAAGTGGGGTGAAATATAAGTAAATTAAATATCGAAACCGCAACCGTCGTGTTTCGTCGTCGTCGTGTCGTCGTGTACATTCAGACGCTGTGCTACGGCTGCCTCAATAATGATCCGACTAAAAATAATAATAATTATATATTTATATGTAGTAATCAATAATTAACTAAATAATAGAATCTTACTAATACTCTTATTATAAATGTGAAAGTTTTTTCTAATTTCAAAAAGTACTGTACAGATTTGGATGAAACTTAACAGAAAAATAGCATATACATCAAAATAACACAGGCTTCAATTTATGTGTCACATATGTAGCAGGGTACGCATTTTGTATGGTTTGGCTTAAGTATAAAAAAAAGTTTTAGCGAAGTAGGGAACAGAGTATTTTCTCTCTGCCTACCCTGCTGTGTGCGGGATACAGCGTGAATCTGATTTAATTTTTTAGTTCAAGCGAGTGAAGCCACATGTGGTTCACTAGTTATTCACATATATAAGAGTTTAATAATGCTGGATTATATTATTAATATCAAGTAACGCATTTCTTAGAACCTTAGTACAAAGTTATATTGAATTTCAATAAAAGTCGCGGTCAGCTAAATCTTGATGTTTATAAAACAACCAATCAGTTATGTCTAGAATGAAAGCTTAGATTTCTGTTGGACTGATTATTTAATAGTTGTTACGGCTTCGATTCCCAAAAATCCTGTCAAATCCTGTCAAAAGCTCTATCAAATCTCTATATTCAATAGAGAACGTAAAAATTATCCACTGTTATAAATAAGTTATAAGTGACTATTCATTACTTTAACGATAGTAAATTTAAATTGCTATAGAATAAAAAAACAGCTTCACGCATCCCCCATATAGCAGTGTAGGCAGAGGGAACCTGGTGTTGAAACACTTCGTTTCCCATATTTCGCAGAATTCATTGCGTGTTGAGTGGCGGAAACCAATTTGCCTCGATACCAGAGCGAAGAACTGAAAATATTAAATGTATAATTTCCTCGAGTAGGAATCGAACCCACAACTGTTTACAGTTAGACGCTGTGCGACTGAACCACGACGGCCTCAGACGACGGATTTATAGAACAAAATTTTCTAATGAACTATACTACACAAAAATAATATTTTGTATAAGATAATCCATTCTTAAAGGAAGTATATAGGGCTACCTACTCGTATATCACATATCGTCAATGGTAGGTATTTATTTTACGGAAACATTAAAATTTAAACTTAACAGCGACATCGGTGCTGTCCTCGATGATTATCACTTATCAAAGTTATCAGTGAACGAAGGCCACGTTATCAACACTATGTGGCGTTATACAATTAATACAATTTTTATTCTATGTTTACTAAAAATAAAAAAAGTAAGTTAAATCTTAAATTAATTAATATGAAGCCGTCGCGGCGCAGCGGCGCAGTTCATATCCTCATTTTAGTAACAAGACAAAGCGCGGTACCGAGTCACTCAACACGCAATGTTTCAAAAATTCGACGAAAAGTGTAAATGAATAGAGATTAATTTCTTCACAATTATGTACTGGAACATAAAGTATTTTAAATTCTTATAGTTTACCTCAATAAGGAAATTAAACCCACTACCGTATATAGCAACATAGCCCAATGATTAAACTATACACAGCCAAGGTAATAATACATTGTTTTAATATCTGCTTTACACGACGATGACGCAATACACATCTGTTATGTCTCTTTAAATTAATACGTTATAAACACAAGTATGTATGAAACTAACTGACGCTATCTAAAAAAGTTTGTTTGGTTGAACGCGGTAATCTCAAGAACCACTCACTACTGTGATACTAGTGTTAAGGCACTCTTTTTTCCACTTTCCAGCCATCACAGAGACATAACGAACACCAAGCAATGAATTGTATACTTATTCTGTACCATCGCTGTGAATTAGAAATAACTAGTCACAAAATATGATTTGGTTATAATAAAAAAAAAATACTGGTCGCTATGTTAAATATATAATAAAATCTATTATTAAGGGCATTTATCATGAAGTAGAATTCCAAAAAGATAATTTTGCAATTTTTAGTCTATTTGTCTGTTCGCCATTTGTGCGCGCTTATCTTGAAAACGGCTTAATCGTTTTAAATGTCGTTTTCACTATTGTATTTTGGTAAATTTCTCTTTATAGTGTCCGTTTTGTTTCAGTTACTTAATAAATTAAAGTTATATCGCGCAGAAGAAGCGGGTACACCTAGTAACACAAATTATACCTACACACAGAAAAAGAAATAGAAAAAAGTCACTACGCATCCCCTTTTCATGCAAATAACAAATATTACATACACGTTCATACAACGATTGAATACTCTCCGGACGTGTATGTATGTATGTACATAAGTAGGTACATCTGTTAATCCATTTGGGCCCGCAATAGTCATGTATTTGTAGGGCGGATATGATTTTGTATAGAAAATAGGATATTTTTTGTCTAGTCTTACTTTTTTTTTAAAGTTTACCGTTATCGTTACTTGTGCACATAAGCATCATATTTGTTACAATATTGTAGATTTAACTAGGAATATCATTATAATAATATTGTACGATATAAAAAAATATATTGAATCACAATTATTATCATAAGCGCATTAACGTTACGTGTAAATGCCGAATTCATCTTTATCTAACCAAAGTGGGCATTATTTACCATTCAAAACTATTCCATTGAAAAAAATCGAACGTGTATTCAAACACATTATAACCGCTTTAATTCTCTTTAACAAAAATAATTTTTATATATACATATAAAAAAAGTAGCTTTTCCCTCTTAGCAGGGTAGTGCTGAGACGACAAGTTTATGCCCAATTTTCAAGACATTTTTTCTTGTTGAGTAGCGGAACTCAACGCCGTGCTTCATCTTCAAGTGATGATCAAACTTAAAACCATTGCGTTTACAGTCAGACGTTGTCTCATTGAGATTGATTGTATACTAATAATCAAGAAAAAGAATAATATTATAAAGTTATTTGGTGGAACGTACTAATCTCAGAAAATACTGTTAAGAATTGAGTACTCTGCTATATTAAATCACGTTAATCTTTATTTATTTTTATTTGATCATTTGGGTAAATACAGGGCAGGTAGAAACTAGTGGTTATATAAATCCTTATACATTTTACACCAATAGATATCAAGCTTCGCAATAAAACCAGCCATGTCTAGGGAAGTACAGTACAAGTTCTAGGAGTTTCAATCTTAAAGTTAAAGAATACTTTTATAGAAAGAACTTTTTCCTAGCAATTAGATAAGTTTAATTACAGTACAGTCTCCGAAGGCTTGGAGTTTGCAAATTAGAAAAAAAATACTTTTTTTTTTCTATTTTACTCTAGTTTGGGAATAGAGTTATGTGTCTTCTATTCTTAGTAGAACTACCTTGGTGGTAGCTTCCTGTAGGACTGACACTAATATTTTTTTTCCAATAGCGATTCAAGTGCTTGTAAATGATTAATTGAATTAAGAATATTTTAATTGTGATAGTGACATAGACACTTTGCGTCTAATAAGCAGCCGACAGATTCTATTCTATGTCACATCTGACATATAAATTTATCAACTAATATTTTTTGACTTGATAACGTCATCAGCGGCAGCAGCAGTAGCTCTATTCTTTTTAAACAGTAATTTTACTTGTAATTAATTAAAGTTAAAAATATTGGAGTTAACGAATGCATATAAATGTTAATTTCATTCCTCTCGTATGGGAATCCAACCCACAACCTGACGTGCGTTTACGGTCACATGTTTGTGCCTCTGCGACACGACTGGCATCGATATAATTTTAAGCATAAGTATAGAGCTGCAATAACGTGAGAAAAAATAGCTATTCCTCGGCTGACAAAAAATTGTTTATAAGCACATGGGATGAAACTAAAATCATATATAAATATTTTCCTAACTATTGTAGACGCAAAGAATAAAGATGGAGAAATGAGCCACGCACTCTACTTTCTATATTTTTATATTGAAATTGATTATAAATCGAGTCGATTGAGTTACCAAAAACATAAACGCTACTAACAAAAATTATAAAAACAGAAAACTATCAACAATATATTCAACATTATCAGTATGTTTGCTTAGGCGAATAATAACCAAAACTAAGGTCTAAGCTAAGCCAAACAAAAAACTCATGGTCATCCTACCAAAAAAAATCGACTCCCGCGCATCTGCCACGCACGTGGTTAGGATTTTGACAATATGGCATGAGAATGCGGGCTTTCAATGGGGCCCGTTGCTTTGTCGTATAGGGGTGGCTATTATGGGACCAAGGTTCAATTCTGATCGCATTGTGTGTTACTGATTGTAGTTTGATAAAAAAATGTCTATTGCGTTTATTTGTATGAATTGATTGACTGTTTGGCTTAAAATTGGTATACCGATGTACTCTTAAATATTTCAAATAAATTTAAAATACTGTTTTCATTAATACAAACAGAGCGCTCCAAGATGAAGGTTTATTTGTATTATATATTATATTCGTGTAGTTTTAACTAGAGTTGCCAAGAATAGTGAATTGGGCGAATACCGAATATTCGGCAACGCGGTCGGCCGAAGCGCCGAATATTCGGCCGACGAGTTTCCTGCGATTGGTTCAAGCAGAAAGAGCAAAACAAACTTGTCCACTTCGTAAAAAAGAAACTTGAATGAAAAGATAGGATTATTGAAATACATGACAGTTTCTGGAACTGCTTTGACGAAGTCGCAACAGATAATATGAAGAGGACATGGAGAAGAATGCTGTGGCAAACGAGTTGGATTTTTATTTGAAAACAGTTCGCTTAGATCGAAAGGCCGAACCTTTCGAAATTTGCTAAAGTTTATCTTTCTTCTCCTGGAAGTAGCGTGTATAGTGAAAGATTATTTTCTGAGGCTGGGATCATTTACGATGAAAAACGTAATCGTTAGCCACCAAAAAATGCTGAAAAGCTTGTTTTTATTCATCATAACTTACCACTGGTCAATTTTAATTACTAAAGTTCTGTAATTTGTAAATAAATACATAATTTTGAGTAATATACGTGTCTTTTTTACATGATTTAGTATTCGGTATTTGGCCGAATAGTACCTATTATACCGAATACCGAATAGCAAAAAAAGTGGCCGAATAGGCCGAATAACGAACAGTTGCCTAATATTCATGACATCTCTAGTTTTAACACGCCAATCTGCGAGCAAAACAAAAAGTCATTTAAGAATGATTAACTGTACGCAATGGATGCATGTTAGAATTTCTGAATGTGTTGTTGTTACGGTGCTAAGTTCTGGAGATTAAAACGCAAAATCTCTATTTAAAGCCATTTTAAAACTTTTATATGAATTTTGATAAATGCTTATATGAACAAATTATAAAATTTAAGGGAACATAGCTTATTCTTTTTAATTTACTTGTAAAAAAAACTAAAATATGCGTCTCACTTTTCTTTCTTATCCTTCTTTATTAATATTATTAACATGTAAGTGATGTTGACGTGAGTGAGGGAGTTGTCACGCTTTAACGCGTTAACTATTCAAATGTACATGATGAAATTCTGTATATCTACATATTTTTAAAAGTATTAAAAATACTGATACAAACATTATGACAATTTTTGTTTGAGTTGAACAATAATATAACCTATTGCCTTACTCGATACAAGGACTATGCAATACTAAAATATTTTTTCAATTTAAAATTGTTTCCTAGATAAGCGCGTTCAATCAATCAAACTATAATATTAGAACAGATGACATGCAGAACTTAGAGATTACTAGTAAAAAATGCCATACGAACTAAAAAAAATCGCTTCAAAGCTAAAATCGTACAGAACTATGTTGAAACAGTGAATTCTATAGAACAAAGTTGAAAGAAATAGTACCAACGTTTTTACTCACAGCGGTGTTCAATTGATTACACGTTTTAAATGAAACGTGAACTTTTAAATAAAGGCTCTTCTATTTTCCGAATATCCATTCATTTCTACATATATACATATATATATAATAAATTTAAACATTATAAAATTGTAACTGATTGATCTGGCCATGGATATCTCTCATACTCATTTCTATATGAGAAAAAAATATTAGTTAGGGTATTTCTCAATGTAAAAGAAGCCAAAACATATATTTTTTGTGCAAGCCAAGCTCAGAAACGGATTTAAATATAGTTTTCTCTATTGTATTGGCAAGCATTCCTTCACCTTTAGTGCTTGTTTTATTTCAAACAGTTCATAAATAAAGAAGTTATTTTAATATTAAGAATTTTGCTCGACAAAATTGCTACATAATAACTAGTTATTTTTTTCTCGAAATATTTTATCCTTTCCATAATAAATATTAGAACCAATCATCTATATTATATACTGTATCATTAAATTCGTCACTAAAAAATGGAGTCTCTCTCTCTAGCGACCTGCTATGCAGTATGCAGTGGATAATTGAATTAAAAAAACATACACAGCCAAATACATACATACATACATATATATGTTACATATAGATATATATTAAACACAAAGAGCGCAGCTGACTCATAATTTTTAGAGTTTCTAACGAATACCTGACGTTCTCACTTTTATATTAAAACCCTTTGAACTATTCCATTCGGGGGATGACGATTTTTTAAATTAAAAGGCCGTAGCGTACGCATTTTGAATTGTTTGAATTATTTTTGTTATGTGGTAGTCTTACAGGGCTGACTGTATTGACAATTTTATATACAAAATCCTGCAAATAACAGGGTAAGTAAAGAGCCTAGTGTTAAAACATTCCGTTACGGACACTTTCTAGTTTTTGAGATATTGCAGAACTCAACGCCGCACTTTATATTGTTGTCAGAGCGAGGTAATGTTGCAATGTTTCATTTCCTCGAGTGGGAACTAAATATTTTATTACATTTTGTAATTACGAACATCGTGTATGAGAAAGCATGGCATTTATCCTTCATTTTCTTTTTATCGAGCGAAGCGAACGAGACCATATTTTTTGTATATATATAAATATCAGTTTCACTATCACTATGACTGTCTGTCCATCCTATTGTGTGTGAGTTACGTCACTTTATGTTGCTCTATTAATTCATTTACTATTTCTATTTATAACTATGAATTGTTACAACTATTGGCCTTTATTACATACCTACCTAGTTTAGTTCTCTCAATAAACAAGAGATAGATGCGGGTTCAAAATTCAAATCCTTTTTGATGGGAATTTTTCAGGTAGTCAACTTAAGACTGGACTTTTATAAACTGTTGTTTGCTAAAATATTGAAATACTAATGCAATAGTAGTGTGGGTAGAGGTAAACTAGTGTAAGATACTCCAGCGTTGTGTATTGAGCGGCGGAATTCAACGCCGCGATGCGAAAAGTGAGGGAATAAAAATAATTCATGGCCCCGACTCCACCCGCTATACCACTGCGCCACAGCCTCAACACAAACTTATTATTATTTTACTAAACAGAGAACGGAGTGTCTTAATTCGTAACTCTAACCCTCTGCTTACTACATGCGGTAAATAGTTTTTTTTATTCCCAGTACTCGTGCCATATTGTGTAAGGATTCAATTGATAAGAAGATATATAATAATAAGTTTGTAACTGATAAGAAATTAGAACAATGTGTTTTACAACGTGTTAGTAATTACGTTTAGTTGATATAAACTATATATAACATGTGAGTATTTTAGATATTAAGGGCTCTGGTAGACGCATCGCGGCGTTATGTTCCTACACTGAACAAGCAGTGTCTCGGAATTGAGGTGGTCCGTGAGGAACGGGGTGTATTGATATTGTATAAACAGGGCAAGCAGAGGGGGCCCCCCTCTGATACACAGTAGACACTGACACTAGGTTGTTTGGTTGCTATGTGAAAAATCATAAATGTGTAAATGTTTTTATCTTCTTTCATATATTTTACAAATTTATTTTATTTAACAGATTTAGGTTCCGTAAGAAACTGAGATTGTCAAAGCGAAAAAAAAAATTGTTAAAACACATAAATCTCAATTGAAGGCGTGTTGAGTAGTGGAACTCAATGCCGCAAGTTTCTACTTAAAGTTAAAACACGATATCTATCAAAAAATAAAAGTTAATACATTATTACTTTACATAACAGATAGCTTTAATGGAATGGGAGCGGTTGGGGTGTGGAGCTCTATAACTTAGCTAACGTATTTAAGGAAATTATTAAATTTCATTCAGAAATTGTGTCGTGAGTTCGGTTCCTAGTCGGGGGAATAATATTAATTTCATTTTCTCGTTCTGGTACACAATGCGTGGCGTTAAATTTTCCCACTGACCACGCTTCTCGAAAATTTTGCGGAAAGTGGGGAAGAGAGTGCTTCTACCCAGGATACAGCGTAAATCTAGTTATAAAAATATTTGTAGTTTTATAAGCTATAATTAATATAAATAGAAGCAAATTGTATTTTATTAAAGGATTATGTAAAATAAAGATTTATATAAAAAAAATAAAACTCACCGTTCATACTCAATGCTTCAGTTTCACAAAAATATTAATAAGAAAAAAAATCCGCCATCATGAAATTATTATTTATAGATCCCGCCAAAACCTTGACACTGACTTGACATTTACAATTTTTCTATGATTTTTATAACTTTAAACACTTATTTTATTGGATATATAACGCGTAATATAAACGTTTTGTTATTTATTAACTTATTTTTAAACATATATGTGCTTTTAGCTTGATTTTTTTGTAAAATAAAGACATGTTACACGTTTTTCGTTCAGAACGAAACTGACGATCAGAATGAGTGACAGAAATAGAAGGGAGGTATTTGGTTCTAGCAATAAAGCGCTTGCAGCGCTCTGTGATTTATTAGTTTTATTATGTATATTTTTCCTTAAATGTATGGCTTGTATTTGAAATTTAAAATTTAAAATTTATTTATTTTTATTTAAAATTTATTATAAAACTTTAATGTTTTTATGGCAATTATTTATATTGATCATAAGAAATATTCTAGGGTTATTCATTTATCATATATTTTCTTTCAAAATTAAAAACATGATGAATTTATTTAAATGAAATAATATTAAAAGACTACCTACTCTTGAAACGCCATAAGCAGAGTAACAGAACTATTTCAAACTGCCGTTTTTTGTTATTTAAAAATCCATTTAATTGTAACAAAAAAAAATTAGTTTAAAAATAGTAATACTATAAAGCGCTGCAGCGCTTATACATATATTAACTAGGCGTTATTAACCAATAGTGTTCTTTTTTCAGCTTCCAATAAAATGGTCAGTGGCTCCGAAACTATTATCGCTAGTTAAATAAATACTATTTAATAATGAGGAAAAATTGACTAATATATGTGTATATACATAGTTTAATACACTCATTACAACAAGATAAGAACTATGGAATAGTCACATGTTGATAATAACAGCTACTCAATTGCTTAATAAATATTTAAAGTTTGATATAAATATTTTAGAGATTACCAGTTTTTACGTCTCGGTAAAAGGAGTACAGGCCGCTTTTCAACCAGGTGGACCGACGATCTACAGAAGACAGCGGGAATCCGCTGAAATCATAGGGAGCAGGACAGGACGGAGTGGCGAGCATTAGGACAGGCCTATGTCCAACTTAGAAAGGTTGATGAATGGATTACAAAAAACAAAAAACAAACTTCAATGTTATATTATAAGATAAAGATAGATAGATAGATGATTAGAAATATTTAAATAACAGTGTTAGTATTTTAAAAACCCTTTACTCATTTAAAAATATTATAATTAAAATCTATGTTTATTCACAAATATAAATTAATAGAGAATTTTATATACTGCAATATAAATTTGAGTTATGTTAAAAATTAAATCAAAGTAAATTAAGTATAGCTTTCCCTTATCTCTAAATTTCATTTTGTAAACATCAAAACGTGACAGTGATGTTGGTGAAATAATTCGCTATTCGCGAGATTCTGTTTGATGTATACTAATAAAATATTTAGGTTAAAACTCCTCAGAGAAAAATGTTGTTATTTAAGATGTTGAAATTTTAACATTGTTATTTAATCAAATCAAAGGAATAATGTTCTGTTAGTAGACTAATATTGTTTTGATATCATGTAATTTATGTATGCATTATATTTATAAAGGTATACTTAGCTTATAGAAAATAAACACGAAAGATAAATCTTTAGAATTATCTAAGATAAAAAAAATATCGAGTTAGAAATGCCATTGCCACTAACAGAGGAAGACACTTAAATGTTTCTAAAACACGACAAAGTTTTTGCACAATGAGGCGTATAAAAGTTGTAGATATTTTTTGTGTTTCCTATAAACTTTTCGAAAACATTTAAATTGTAAAATTTTATTTTTTGCTATTAAAAATAGAGAGGCCTTCTAAATAAACATATAATTTTAAATTCAAGTTAAATCTGATCTTTACAATAAGAACATTATCGGATCTTATAAACATCTTCATTACTTATCAGGGTAAAAAAAATAAATGAAAAATATCTAAAGTTTATAGTACTTATAAAATAGATATAATATTACATTTTAAAAATCACAAGAACTTGTTCAGAAACGAATAAATTAAAAACAAGAAATCATAGGCTGAATTTTAAATGAATACCTAGCAACGCTACAGTGCTTAATAGATAAGTTTTTGGTTTATATTTTAGCACAGTTTCCGTACTAATTAACTTAGTCGAACTTTGTTACGATTTCCTTTAATTAACATTTCGTGAACAACCTAAAAAAATATCGTCCACTTCAAACCTTACTGTAATATCAAACGTCAAATTAATAATCACTCAAAACTCCGACGTAGCCAGCGCACCGTAAACCACGTAAACGGCTTGAAAACGTAATTTTTTTTCAGTTTCAGCATTGTGACTTGGAAATTTCAACGTGAAGTAATGCAAATACTGTGTTGGCAGGCAAAAGCGACTATAATTACGCTCTTGGGGGGAATCATGGCGTGGGGTCTGAAATTTTAGTAACAGCGGAAAGAGTAGCTAGCTTTTAGCACAATGAATCTAGGAAAGAACGTAACTTTGACAATAGTAAATATAAATAAATTTTCTCAACATTCAAGACCAGAACTTTCAAGAAGTTCAAAATCCACAGTTGCTCTCGTATCCAAAAATAATTAAACTACAGCAATATGGATATGTAAGTGTGGATTACATTTTTTAATATACTAACCTAGAAACACATTAAAAGTTGACTGAAATGAAGAAATTGCACCACTGTAATTTATTTTTACACATAGCATAAAAAATATCCAACACTATTATTAAAAATAAGTATATGAATCAATGTTGGTGTCAGTTAAAAAAAAATTAGTATAACATTTGTCAAGCAAGTGAGACTCTGCACTTTTAATTTAAATGAAACATCTACACGCTATAATACACATATTACACCACACATCTCGACCCAGATCCCATCACAACGAGTATGATCTTTTAATGCGTCACTTTGTTCCAGCCGGTGTTTTGTAACTCATAAGGCGTAATGTACCCTCATGGATATGGATGGAGCTTCAGGAAATAAAACTATTTTTAGTGCCTTTTACCTCATTTGTTAATTTTAGTTTACTGTTGACCGCAGAGTAAAACGGCATAAGAGTGGATGGTTTAATTACTAACAAAATTACTGTAGGTAAAGAGGTTTGAAACGATATAATAATATAGAAATAGCAATTGTAAATATATATTTTTGAATTATACTATGTTGGGGTTATTATGGAATTAATACTAAAAGCATCATTAATAGGATCTGTATTTTATCAATAGATGATAATTAATATAATTTGCCGTATTAGGTCAAGGTAAATATTTTAAATTTAATTGTTTTTAGGTTTTAATTAATAGAGTGAAAAATAATATCTGAAAATATTATGAGATTAACGTTTTCATTTGTATTTTGTGGTAATTGATTAAACTGGACTCATAATACATTATTTTTGGCTTTGTACATCTACCTAGCTCATTTTGTACTAGATTATAAAATTAAATTGCTTAATATAACAATATTGAAGTTATAAATTGGTGCTAAACTGAAAAATTACATTTTTCATAACGCCAAAACCTCCTGGACGCCCCAACAGGATTGGAAGGATACATAATATAGATTTATATGCCACATAATTTATTAGCAATTTCAGATTAGATAAAGTGTTATTAATTTAGTTTCGATATCAAACTGAATGTAATCTAATATCCTATTTAAAATAAAAATGTAAAGCTTTCTGCTATAATCAAATTCTAGTACATATTACATACAAAATTAATCAACACAAACTTGATACATCAATATGCAACGACATTGTAACGCAATAACCTAAAATTACTGAAAATATTTCATTCAAGAGGCCTAAGACAATCATAATTGCATAACTCAAACGAAAATATGTCTAGTCGGCCGTGTGTAGTCACTCTAAGGTGAATGTTTTCACTTTAATGAAATTCTCATAGTACCTGTTAGGTAAGTGAATTTGTAACATAATAACGCATAGTTTGGGAACGTGTGTGCCCTTTGTGCTTTGATACGTAATGAAAATGGCGGATCGAATAATTATTATGTTGTCTTTAGATGTAATAATGTATGTATATTTGCTTAATATATGGTTTAAGGCCTTACTTTTACGTAATAACCCACGATTTTGGAGTGCACAAAAAGTAATTTTATTTTCATGTTTGATGTTACCTTGATAAGATTACACGTTAGTGTGCTAAATATTTTAAGGTGAGCAAAAGCTGGCCAACATTTCCATATATGGAACTCCTCCGTTACTGAGTAATTTAGTGAGGTTATTTGCACCAACGCGCAAACGAAAATATAAGGAGTTGAACACTGAAAATTGGCATAGGAAATATATGTGGGTCGGTCCCAATTCCTATTGGGACGAGAGAAACGAGATTTTCCATATACGTTTAAAGTCCACGAAAACAAAATATGTGGCGAGAACTAGTACAGAATAAAGTGACATAGACTTTTCCTTAACTGCAGAATTCAGGAAGTGGCACAGATAAAAGACTACCCCATTAAAATTCATTATACGTTTAGAACAAAATCCCCAAAATGTGGGTTAAAATAACAATATTACATGTAAATCTGTTAAACCTTTCCGTTAATGAAACAAAATCTTAATGCTTAAACCGCTTTTATTAAAGAGCGTTTTAACTGTTATTACGGTAGCTGTAATAGTAGGACAGGATACGACCGGACGGACGGACCGACACGTGTAATGATACTGATAAGTAGTGAAATGAAGATTTTATATATACACACTGAATTTAAAGGATTTTAGATGAAATAAATTATTTTTTTTACTTTTTCTCTTATCGTTATGTATTCTTTGTAGAGAAAGTAACATGAAATGAAAAAAAACTCTAATGACCAATAACATTTATTAAGGTAAATAGGTTGCTCTTAGTATATAAAAAAATATTATATAGTAGGAGAAACCTAATGACATTCTTAAAATGCTTATGAAGGAATAACTTATTTATATATTCTTTTAATTAAGATTTCATCTTACACTTACCGTAATTGATTTATATATAAAACAATTGTTATATAATATTTTGTAAAATTAAATATGATATTTATATGAAAGCAAATTTAAATCAGTAGTAATATATAGAAAAATGTTAAGTAACTTCTGAATAAGGGTAGTTAGAGAAGATTAGGGGATGAAATTTCTACCACAAAATCTTTCATTCATTATGATATATTCATATGTAATATTGGGGTACGGTTTGTCTTTCTTTGAATTTCTTTGGAAATATATGAAAATATTTTTATTTTTTTGTAACTATGAATATTATTATTGAATGAATGATTATTTTTTCTTTGCTCTGGCACCAAGGCAAAAACACGGCGTTCTGCTACTCAACTCGCAATGTTCCAAAAAATTCGGTGAAAAGAGGGAAACGGAGTGTCTTAACACCAGGTTCCTTCTGCCTACCCTTTTGTATGCGGGATACAGTGTGAAGCTGATTTATTTTTAAATTTTCTTTGCGTGGACTATAAAACGTAAAAACTCGTTTTTTCCTGATCCCGTAATATACTCTCGAAAAATAGTGGTCCTCTATATTACTCAAGCAACTTACATGTTGAATTTCAGCGTTCTAAGACACCAAGTTCTGGTTTTAAAAATATATTTATTAAAAATTAATTTGAAACAATTTAACTAAAAATAAAAAATATAATGCAATATAATATTTATTTAAATGTTGAGAGGCACTGCTACATTTGCGAAACGGCAAAGATATAACCATCTCTTTTTCTCTAACGATTATTTTCAACGAGTGAAAGAGACAAAATACAGACCCTTGCCCAAAGTGTTTGCTACAACTACAAGAGGTCGTGAATGCGCAGTGAATATTTTAGAAATTAGTTCACTTGAAATTTTGCATTGATTTTGTTATATGATTGTAGCAAGTTCAAGTTCATTTTTTTAGTTTTCCCGCATAAATCACAATAGGCAGAGAGAGGTAGTGTTAGGAAACTTATTTTCCTATTTTCCAAAACATTGCAAGTAATGAAATTTGATTGAGTTGAGGACCTCAATACCGAGCTTTGTCTTGTTGTCAGAGCGAGGAAATGAAAATAATTCATTCCTTCGAGTGGAAATCGAATCCACCAACTATCCACAATCTAACCTTTAACCCTGTGCCAATATAATAATTTATATTATGTGAAGTTTTTCATACCGTTCATTACAGCTTAAATCGACTCTGATAACATTATCTACATTCTAGAACAAGTGATCTTATAAATAGGTATAAATATAATAAATTAATAATACTTACAGGCATCAGGATCATAATTATTATTGTAGATATATAATCTGTAACAAAATAAAAAAGCATATAAGGATTATATTCATTTAAAAAAAATGACTTCATGTTAAAAGTTTCGATGCAACCCACTGTACCTGTGGTCAGAGCTACTTGCACTTAGAACGCGTTACGCTATTTACATTTGAATATTAAAGAAAGTAAATGTGACAAAGCGCGACATATATAATCGTTCGACAAAAAACTGACACATTTCCTTTAATAATTAAATTCTTATTTTTTCGTTCGCAATGAACAGAACGCGGCGTTGAGATACGCCACTCAACATACAGTGTCTCGAAAATTAAACGGAAAGTGGCCGATGGAGTACCCTAGGTTCCTTCCTATTCTGCAACATGCGGTATTCAGCGCGAACCTGCTAATTTGAAGCAGATTTTAGTAGAAAATATTAATTTAAATCAACAATCAAAAAAAAATCAAGCAGCTCAAACGGTTATAACCAGTTCTGAAAGCACTTAGTTTTTGGTTTGAAACTTTAAGTGGCTTGTTAAACCGCGGTTAAGGTTTCATCGGTTTACTTCTACAAGTTGAAATAAAGCTTTTTTAAATTTTTAACCACAGGTTTGTAACGACGAAGTTTAATATCTTAATTATTAATTTCGAGTTAGAAAAGTATTTCATTTCATATTGTTATTTTTTGGTGGTTCTGCGCTTACTTTAAGCGCGACGCTTGTATGTAGGTATGAGTTATATTCATTTTCTCACCCTGATAACAGGACGAAGCGCAGCGCTGACCTCCGCCACTGAACACGAAAAAAAACTAAAGCCACGGAAAGTCTCGATTATTTAGCGGTGCGTGAGTGTCTTAATGCTAGAACAATAATGTAGCTCCGCTAAAATAAGACACAGCGCGTAGTCGAGTTCTGTCACTCAACACGTTATGAGATGAACAGGCGTGTATTTTTTTTTAAAACACAAAAATTTTTGCTATATACCCCACAAAAAAGATAAAGCGTGAAGATAAACAAAAAAACATTTTTTAAACCTAAAAGTTAAATATCAGATTCCTCCACTACAAAGGTAGGATATACCGGCTTCAAATCTAAATAGCTTTATCGTTCTCGTCTCCACTTCGCTTTTGACTATAAAACTATAGGGATTAAAAAATATCAAAATCGGCTTATTTCGTTCGCGGCCGGATTACCAAGGGATTTGTGGCAAGCGCGATTTTTCATCACATCGATGGTTCCGTACTGTCCTTTTATATAGGTAAATATGTATATACAAGATATTTAGAGATATTTAGTCTTATATATTGAAAATGGCTGTAGAAAGACAATAGAATAGATAGGATTAATTGTTGAAAAAAGATAATAAAATGTTTAAAGAAAAAGCTAACTGTCAGACACTTCCATATCAATTCAATAAGAGTCTATAACTATTACAGCTCGCCTTCAAACAATACAATCAAACACAAAGCTAAATCAACCCGGAATTGAACACGCTACCGCCAACAAAAGACCTATCGGATCGTATTTTTCTATATTAAAAATAGATATGTATTAATCATTCGTCTACCGTTGAAACAAAAGGAAGCCATTGTTTTCAATATTTCAATTATTATTGCAAACAAACGAAAAAAAGGCTTTTTATCTCGAGTTTACTTCAAAAATATAAATAATATGCGCAATTCCTTGATTATTATTCACATTTCATGTACTTGTATTGAAATGGATATGAATCTGTTATCTATTGATGTTGGTGATCGATATTTTCTTAATTAAAATACTCTATATTATTTTATAGAGCTGTGAAAGTTTTTATATAGGTTTTTTTTTTTTTGTCTTAAACTGTATCCCGCATATAGCAGACAGATCGAGGGAAGCTAGTGTTAATACAATCCATTTTCACGCACCGCTCTATTTTTAAGTTGGTAGCGGTAGTCAACTTCGTGTTTTTTCCTTCTTACTAGTACAAAAATAATTACTCTGAGCGGGAATTAAATTTACAATGCGTTAACGGCCATAAGCTGTGCTTTTTTGTAACATATAAAAACAACTTTTAATACAAATAATCCGCTATTAGTACTATTATTTGAATAGTGTATTTATCATACATACATATTGCTTAAAATGAGCCTAACGTTAAAACTTCTTCATTTGCCATTTATTTGTCGCCTTGGCGGAACTTAACGCTTAATATAATAAGCAATCTATTATAAAATGTATGTACTATATAATAATAATAATAACGACTATATTATTAAAATCATATATCAATTAAGAATCGCAATTAATAAATTTCATACAAAAATATGGTTTTTTAACGGATCCCCAAAAACTCTTAAGCTAATTGGCGTCATTGAGAATCGAGACATTTTAATTAACTCATAATTTTGAAAAATTGCACAAAATACGTCGTTCCTTTGTTATATTTTTTTCTATACAACTTAGGTTTTTTATAGGTTTTATAGTTATAGTTATATTATACATATGTTTGCTTGGATCTGTAAAATTTCATTTTGAACCTGCTCCTGTAGGAATTTTGATAAATTCTTATTGCTCCCCTGCACTCCCCAATCTAAATAAAAGTAAAATTTCAACTTCCTAAGTCCCCATTTTCCGCTAAATTCTCGAGGCACTTAAAGCAATTTGTTGTTTTGTTTCAAAAACCTGCAGCTCTAAGCTGCAAACGGTTAACTTAAGTCACCAATTAATAGTTCGAGAACTTTCCAATAAACGACGAATATTACACCATTTAGCCATTTCTCCATGAATTTCCCTAAATTTCCCTGCATTTTTTCATCCAATTCAATTTTTTTGTATAAAAAATTGTATTTCACAAGTGCTTCTGGTTAATTAAGAAGTTTGCTCTGCTGCGAGCTACTCAGACTGCAATGAAGTGGATTCTAAATGACACTTGATGTATCTTTAATGACAAACTAACGATACTATTGTTGTGCGATAGTAGCGAGTTCGCTTCGATTTTTTTGTGTTTATGAACTATGGACTATGGACTAGCTGCTACATCCAGCTTCACCTGTTCAAATGAAAATAACTGATAGTTGTGTATGACATATGACTCTTACCTTTCAAAGTGTACAATAAAGCCTTCCTCGACAAATGGATCATCCACTACAAAAATGTTTATTCAATTTGAAAAGGTAATTCCTAAAATAAGAAGGTTCAACAAAAGTATTTGTTAGGGTTATAATATAGAAAAAATGAATTGTCTATTAGAATACAATATGTGAAAGGTGTTTTAAGTACGTATACTTATCGAGTATAAACGGACAAAAAAATGTCCGTTTATGTATATATGCAATGAACTATCCAATCCAAATTTCTTATCTAAAGATATGCAATAATCTATATCAGTCATCAGTAAATATAGTCTATATTACATCGGTTAGTCGATGTTATACACTCTACGTGTGGTCAGATATATATATATATATATATATATATATATATATATATATATATATATATA
>DWAN01000666.1:0-21879 GCA_018230445.1 Heliconius hewitsoni | reverse complement strand
ATTTATTAAAAAAAAGGTTTTTTTTTATCACTTGTGCCTAAATATGATTAATATTTCTTGCCTAAAGTATTTACGCAACGCCAACAATTTTATATAAAATATTTCTTATTATAATAAAGTATGAAATTTGAACTCGCTTATAAAATTTTACGAAAAACCAAAAAAAAAAGAACAATTAATATAAATTAACTAGACAGATATTACAATTATTTATGTCCTTCAAATTATTATATGGAGTTCAAATTTAAAAAATTCTATAACATTGCTTTAGTATATTATTTCTTTTTGTTTTCATTTTTTATTAATACATGGAATAATTATAATTATATCAATATCAATAGGAATATTTTTTCGTTATATTTAATCATTAAGCGAAAGTTTTCGTAAATGAGACATTATTTAAATTTACCTAATATAAACAAAAAATAATAATTGTAATTCCTAGAAATGTTAATTCAATATTATTATTTAACTCGTGTGGTTATTATATGATACTATTAATAATATTTATGTTTAAAATGTAATATTAATATGGCCAACTGTAATGAACATTAAAAGTTCATATTTTTTTTAATTTATGCTATACATATTAAAGAAATTAAAGAATATAATCGATGTCACATATCATCCTTATTAATAGATCTATTTCTTTTTATATATATCACATTAAACTTTGTATTTTATGTTAATTGATTTGAACACACAACCATTTACAATTTCACCGTTCAATGTAATTTTACTTCATTTTATTTTCTACATATAATTAAAAACCTACATATTATAAAAAATATTTTTTTGAAATGATAACATTTGTAGCGCTTTAATATATTTTAATTGACATCTCAGAGTGTCACATTAGGATTCTTAAATGTAGTACGAACGTAATAATTTGTATTGTATATTGTTAATAGTTTTAGGTCTTGCTAAGCGAGTGTGAAATCGCAAGAATTCGGAATGCTAAGATTTTCTTATGACTATTAGACCTAAGCTTTGAATAGCGTGGATGTTTAATAAAAAAACATTGTTTATATATTGTTTTATTTATATATTTGTAGAATAAACCAAATTATTTATTTCTTTGATAAAATTCTGTGTGATTTTAATACCGTAACAGATTTAGCTAGAAGATATTACTATCATTTAGTTCATATGCGGCGGAAAGTGGGGAACGGAGTGTCTTAGGTTCCTTACCCTGGTGAGTGCGGGATACAGCGTGAAGTTGATTTATTTTTTTTAGGTCTGATAAAAAATATTATTAATAAAAATTAAGAAAATAATTTATGATATATATGATACCGCTGAATGGAGTGAATAGAAACATTAGGATTTGAAATTAGATTTTTACAATGTTCCTGGCTTTAAATATGAAAACAATGTTTATTTTTGATTATATTTTTTCTTTCCTCTTCAAAGCTTCACTTTTGAATATATCATTTCACCATCGATGAAATTCATAAATTTAAATAATTATCGTTATTATTATAACTAATAAGTTCTATAGACATCGTTCAAAAATATTAATATCCCATATTTTTTTTACTTAATAAATTATATTAAGCTCCATAAATCGTGACCGTGACGTTAAGATAACTTTTTTTTATTTATTAATCATGTATCTCAGGTTTTCATGAACAGGGTATAAGGCTCCAAAAGACAAAGATGAATGTAATAAAAACATATTAGTTTTATATAAATTATTCCTTAATAAATATACAAATACAACTGTTTTAATCTAATTTTAATACAACTCGTCCCAGCTTCCCATTAGGCACGTCCACATTCAATAATGTTTCAGTAACAATACCCGTCGCCACTGTCACATTGTTCTCTCGTATAGTGAACGGCTGGCCCTCAGTCATCACCATGCTTTCTAATAAAGTTAAGTATACTTCACCGTGATCACCTGGCATCATCATTTCTAAGGAAGGTTCTGGAAATTATAAAAATATTTAGTTACATATTTTTTGTAGATTAGATAATCTAATCTTATGAGAACAACTACGTATATCCTGCTACGTATATGTGGGATAAAACGCGAGAGCTAAAAAAAATTAAACACATCAATTGAAGCCATTGTAGCATGTGAAAAGTAATCTCGACGGTTGCGGCTTCGATTACCACTCGGGGGAACGAATTATTTAATATTTAAATTTTGGCGTTGAGTTCTCACTCAACTCAACACACAATGTTTAAAAAAAATATCAATACATGGGGAAAGGAATCTCTTAACAGTACTTAGTGCAAACAAAACAAGAAATACATGAATAAAAATTATTATTAAGTTCTCTCTTCCTAATATACTCCTATAAACGGGATACAACATGAAAAAAATATATATTTATACAAAATCTCACCCAAATCAATCCTGCACGCAACATTCCAAGTGCCGCTGAACATTTGCTGGGAATATTTAGACACTATGGGTTTCTTCCTACCGCCCTCGCTTCGCGATAGGAAATATATTTTCGCTTTATAATGATTGCTTAGATTTACACTTTTAGCCGCACATAGTAACATTCCCGTTTCAACCGAACGCAGTTTTAAGCCTCTGAGTAATACACCCACGTTGTCTCCTGCTATCGCCTGGAAGGTATTAAATAAAAAAACTATCAATATCCAATCCGTCTTTGCGCAACGACACAGCGTGTAACTTCGACGGGTGTGGGTTGGATTCCCACTAAAGTGAATTAATTATTTTCATTTCATCGCTTTCGTAAGAAGTAATGATGTTTTGTTCCGGTCGGAGCATGATTCCGGTACACAAAACGCTAGACGAATGACCCGGAACAGTTCCAACTTAATGACGTCGTCGACGTTAAGTCATTACAAGTTCCACAACAATTTTGTTCCGACGTTGATTTTGTTCACACACGTTCTCTGTTCCTAATTCCACAACTATAATTTTTTTATATATTTTTATACGTTTTCAAAATACCGTAGCGGGATTTGAAATAACAGATATTTGTAAAAATCCCCCTACAGAGATGGCAACAACATAAAAAAGTTGTAACAAGCGTATAACGTAGAATGTCGACGTAGCTCAATGAGAACGTACGCTTGGACTTGGTTTCCAAAGAGTGCGGGTTCAAATCCCGCTACGTACAAATTGTTATATGTCGCTAGTCATAAATATAATTAAAAAAACAAACCTCCAAAACGCTACTTCTAAAAATCTGTATATCCGACAGAGTAGTCCTAACATTTTGCCCAAATCCTAACAGCTCAGCATCATCATTTTTTTTCATTACACCTCTCTTTATAGTACCTACGACCACTGTCCCACGACCGGGAACGGTGAATACATTGTCTATGGGCATCAAAAATGGCGACTCTAAATCTCTTATTATCTGCGGCACATAATTGTCCATTATGTTTAAGAGTTTTCTTATAGAGGGTACACCTAAAATTACAGATTCAAAAAAAATAATATTATTACTTTTTACGAGTATATAAGCTATTTGAATGTAAACGCACTGGTAGTGGGTACGATTCCCACTTGCGGGTATGAATTATTTTAATTTCTTTGCTTAACAGGGTATATTTGTGTTCGGGTTCTGAAAAAAGTTGTCAAAGGAGTGTCTTAACAATAGGTTCCCTCTGTAAAACTATATAAGTTAATAATTCTTACCTATTTCCGATTGGTCTTCATTTAAAGCTTTCAATGCGGATCCGGTTATTAAAGGAGTGTTGTTACTGTCAAAACCAAAATCTGATAACATTTCACGCATTTCTATTTCTACTAATTCTAAAACCTGAAATAAAACAAATAATCAATAAAGGTAAAAATAATAAATATATCAAGACATTTGAAAAACATGAATGAATGATAATTAATAAATTTAAATTTAATCCCTTTTTCTGGTGTGTGAAAAT
Organism: Heliconius hewitsoni; assembly: GCA_018230445.1. Lineage (NCBI taxonomy): Eukaryota > Metazoa > Arthropoda > Insecta > Lepidoptera > Nymphalidae > Heliconius > Heliconius hewitsoni. The sequence continues at coordinate 18,006 of DWAN01000666.1, read as the reverse complement.
AAAAGATGTCAAAATCGAAAATTATAAAATATAACTAAGTCTGTTGACTTAAAATTGACAAAAAATTGGATATAATATTATGACATTTAAGAGCTAAAAAAGAAAAATATTCAAACATTTTTACTTACATCAGGTTCTACAATATCAACTTTGTTAATATACACCAATATATATTTAATTCCCACTTGTTTAGCCAACAACAAATGCTCTCTTGTTTGAGGCATAGGCCCGTCATTGGCTGCTACAACTAAAATAGCGGCATCCATTTGGGAAGCGCCGGATATCATGTTACGTATGTAATCTGCATGTCCTGGACAGTCCGTGTGAGCGTAATGTCTAAATTTTGTACTATAGCCTACGTGCGCTGCGTTTATTGTTATACCTGTGGGAAAGTAGAAGAAATACATACATTTTGTTCCATAAACACCGCTTACCGAATGTCGGAAGTCAACGTCGCGTTACCAGAGCAAGTAAATGAGAGTAATTCATTCTCCCAAGTGCGAAATTTCTCCCAAGGGTCCACAAGCATTGATTGCGGTTACTTTTATTTATTAGTCAGACTCTATACGACGACTTCATAATTAATTTTATAGTAATAAAACAATGTTTACCTCTAGCTTTCTCTTCTGGTGCTTTATCAATTTCATCGTAAGGAACATATTTCGCTGAACCATCATTTGATAATACTTTAGTAATGGCTGCGGTAAGAGTAGTCTTCCCATGATCTACATGACCTATAGTTCCGATATTGCAATGTTTTTTCTCAACTATTTTAGGCTTTTTCTTAGTACTATAGTAACGAATGTCAATATTACAAAAATTTAAAATTGTTCTATCAAAACTGAGAATATTTTTATACGTTAAAATATTTCGATTTAGCGTAAATATTCGGGGTAAATTATAAATAATAGATTGTATTATTAGTCTTCCACTCATATTTTGTTTTTTAAACTCAAGTTATATCATAATATTATCGCACTTTTGAGGTTACATTTGGGCCAATTGACATTGACAGTCAGCTGTCAAGTAGACAAGCAATGGCGGCTAATTTGGAAAGCTAGAAAGAGGTAGCGCCAGTGAGTTTGGCGGTCATTTATTTGACATCTACAGTCCTTTTGTATATTTGATCTGTGTGTACAATCTACACTTTGTTCTATTTGTTTTCGATTTTATCACCACGATGCCTCAATGTTGCATTGTGCCTTTGTGCTCCCCGAGAACGTCTGGACATAGATTTCCGGCTTGATGAACAATTGAGAAAAAAAATGTTGTCTCTGACGACAATTCAACGTGATATGAATAATTTTGTGGTTTGCTGTTCGAAAAATAGGTTACAAAAACGGCAACAGCGTTATCAGTAAATCAAATTTAAAAGGTAAGGTTGTTAAGTACCCAGCCAACCAATTTCCAAAATTTCATTAAATCTAACGATTTATGTTGTTGTCAATTTATTTACAAATAACCTAGTACAGACTATCAATTTATATTTCTTTAGGCCGCGTCGTAAGAGCGATACGACATGGAATTGTTTTTATTACACTTTCCACGCGTAAAGCATCGAAAGAAGAAGTCCCGTTCGCTACTTTAAATCGTTATTATTGAAAAACTATCTGAAGCGTTAAAGTTGATCTTAATTGTTATCATACATTTTATGTAGACTTAACTAACTATGACAAATAAATACACGTAAGTTTAATATTCATCAACATCAGTCACATAAAAGTTATAATATTAAGATTTATGTGACTGATGTTGTCGTTGAGTAACAACAACGCAAAAAAATAAAACATCAACCATTTTCATAATCATATATTTTTGTCAGAAGGTAATTAATATTGTGCCAAAACATTAACAAAATTATTAGTAAACAAAACATCATGTTTGCATCTAGCATTTACTACGGAGAAATCATACACTACCGTCCGATACAACATTTACAACATTTATTTCACAACATTTCATTACAAGATGGCAACACTATTTATAAAACGTGAACTATTTATTATTAACACCGATACGACTAAAGGAGTTTGTTTCTACTGAAACAGTTAGTGTGAGTAGACGTGCTATATATAATATATAAATAACAGAGTATTTCATTGGCAAGTATAAAATTAACAATAATAAAAAAAATAACAACTTGGCAAAGTCAAAAACAAAGTTTTATTTTGTATATAATATAATAACAGTTCATTAGTTTCAATTCATTTAATCAAATATCAATTTTAATATCATCTGTCACTTCTATATACGATCTCTTGCACAGATAATTTGGATTGTACAATAATCACAGATAATAATATTATTTAACAGCACATCAAAGTTTTAAGATATAATCTATGGGCGTATTAAGAAGTGACGTTTTACAAACAACAATAACAAAAATACGAAAAATATATTCACATCTGGCAACATTAAGCACGTCGTACCCACACATTCATATAAACAATTAAAATTTTCCGAGGAGAATAAAACGACCATTTATAACCTGCTGCTATCAGTCTGATTCATGCCACTATCTAAAAAACATTAATCACAAATATATTTTGTATACATGGATCTAACACGGAGAAGTCAAAAAACAACTAGTTAACGCCCGCCTTTTTATCTCCAAAAGTGAAAGTACCATCAAAATTTGCCTAGCGTAGACGAGTTTACGTTGGAATCTCATTATAAATAGGCAGTCAGTGGACAAAAAAGGTTTTAATTAAGGCAATTTGCGCAAAAAATATAAAAAAATATGCGTATTGATATTAAGTTACAAAAAACTCAAGTCGAAAGCACAAAGTTTGTTAAAAATTCCAAATTTAAAACCATTTTTGAACTTACCGCCAAATTTGTACAAATAGATCCATTAAATTTTTTTTTCATCTATTCACTGTGACAGCAGAGCTATACTTAATATTATTCCTTGGTCCATACAGCATACTTGGCATCTTATGAAATATCTGTTCCGTAACAATTTCACTAAACTTATGTTTCACCCGACGCTATCCATATAACACGCCTCGGAAATGTAAAAACAATAGCCAAGTTAAGTATTTTAAAAATTTCGAACAATTAAGTATTTTTAAAATTTTGAAATTTATTTTATAATATTTTTTTTAAATAAGAGGCGTGTACTATAGAAGGGTTTCATACCACAATACATTCCCATGCGTCTAAACCGTTTACCATGGAATTAAGTTTTAATAAGCTCATAAAATTCGTTATTCACAGATAGACATACATTTTGTAATTAATTTTTAAGTATTTAAAAACATCTAAGTTTCACTTCAACTGACAGATCTAACATTTTTTTCAAGGACTAGCAAACATTTGATTAATTTTAGTTTTAAAACAAGCATAGTTAAACAACAAGTCATAACAAAAACAAAAAAAATAGTAATAAATAGAATGTAATATTAAAATACATTAATATCGGGTGTTTTAAAACAGTGGCAGTGTTTCTGCTTACAAGAAAATGCTGGGATATTAAAAGCGATTTGTGTATTCAAACAGGTTTTAAGTAAATATAAATGTTGGACTATTGAATGTATTCAAAATACTATAAAATTTTGGTGCTAATTACAACAGAATATATATTGACGTGTGAACTATATATAACAATCTGACACCGAGAACATAACAATATTGTCCTAACCGTTCGAAGTTCCGGGCGTCAGTCACGATTGTAGCAAAATTTACAAAAATATATCATCTTTGTTATAAGAAAGTCATACAAGACAAGCGTTAAATGAGATTACTCTTTATATAAAGTATAAGCAAAAATTCGTACAATTCCAAAAAGTCTCCCCAACGTGAGTACCGACACTGAATCACTTAAACTTACAAACGTTAGGTTGGAAATTTAGCACCGCGATAATAGAACGAATTATATTAAACATACGAGTACATATAATAAAATATTCAACGACGCATCATAAATAGCAACAGAGTAAAGAAAAATAATAATCCCTGCTAACAAAATATGAATTAATACTTGTGCACCTTAGTTTCGGATTGATTAAGCGTATGCAAACATTTAATTAGTTCATTGCATATTGCGTTCAGATTTCAGATACAATCCGTCGCTCCGTACTTCTACAGTAGCTACAAAATGTAAAAAAACTTAATTCTTCACTTACAACTATAAAAATATTTAGAAATTCTCACTTACATTTAAGAGGAACTGGCAAAATAAATCCTGTATTTTCCATAACCGACAAATCAATTACAAAATAACCAGACATTGGTCCTCGCGTATCAAAAATTCATAATGCCATTCCTATAAAACTGGACAGAACCCGGCGAGTAGCAAAAATATTCTATGAACGCTAAACAACCGCTGAAAATATATAGAATCCACTAAATACCCAATACAAAAACCTACTGTTACGGTAAAACTTCGTAAAAGCAACGTTAAACTTAACAAACTAAATATAGTAAGATAAAAACATTGGTGGCAGACCTACGTGCGAAGAGCGACTGGCTCATACTTATCACTAGACATCGGATTATATTTTGGCAAAAACAATACGTATATCGTTTGGAACTTACATTCACTTACTCAAAACAAAACAAACTCTCAAAATAAATAGTCACATATTTAAGAGGAGAAATTGACGATTCGAAAGCCAGAATTCGAAATTCCACTCTCAAAGTATTTTTGGTAATTTCATTTCATTATAACCCGATGCCAACTTATCACAATAATCCTTTTAAGCAGGACTAACCACCGTTATTGTCCACACTCATACCTTTATAAACATTAACATTTGCAACTTATATAGAAACACCTAGCCCCGACCTCGACGTCTTAGTATCAAAAAACAGTGATTAAAACATCTTTATTAGAATAGAGTATTTGTGCACGCGATGCGAATAGACATCGTATGGAGAATTAAGTCTTTACTTTTACATATATGATGTGCAAACATCAATAGTGCACGCGATAATGGAAACATTGATTCCTACATCGAATAGTTAAGGTGTGTGAGATTATTAATATATTATAATTAAATATACTTGGACTGGGATTCCATGTATAGGAAACACAACTACGAATAGAAAGGCCAACTCTCCATACGACTCCAACTAACATTTTCATAAGACACGACGATATAACTAGCCATCACCTCACAAACGTATGTAGTATAAAGGACATAAAATATTATGTTATAAATTTAAGTTAAATAGTATTAAGAGGATTGTTTACGGTTATATTTAAAACACGTAACTATAATATTCGTACAGTAAGCTTTAGGGCCGTAACCGCCTATCCTAAAGTAACTACACAACTAGCATCATTTAAAATAGAATAAAAAACCAACTACAATACATCAACCTTGCAGGAATATCTATCTAAACAGTGAGTTATGAATATTTTTCGCTACTTTTTTTATTTGTTCATGTTTATTTTTTTTTATTATAAATATCCATTTCGTAAATTATTATCAAATTCGATAAAGCTCTAAGATTGATCCACATTCACATAAATAAATTCTCCGATGTTTTAAAGAAATGTAGCGATCTGTAAGAAATTCCCTAACATTAATAATAGTTACGTGTAGATGTTGAGTGATTACTTATGATAACAACATTATAGGTCTGAGGAAACATCGATATATCGATTTTCTCTATGCAAACGACTATTTCATGTGTTAATAAAATTTTAATTATAATTAAATTCGTGGCATTGAGATTATAAATCTATTAGACAAGTGATAAGGGTTACATTAAGCTATATACCATAATCACCCGTAATCGCTCAAATCCACTTACCGTACAAGTCCCTTTTACATTATTTATCCATTCTAAACATAAGATAAATATTCCAGTCTTCCTAAAGGTAAGTCTCCTAAGCGATTTCTAACAATCTAGCTCGAACATTCTACAAGTGTTCCGTGATTTGTACATTAACAGGATATAGCAAAAAAAAGTATATTTTCCTAGCGCATCAACAGTAAGGTATCAAGGGGCCCTATAAAACTCTGCAAGAACATTTCAACATTTATATCTCATATATAGATTATAAAATAGCCCATTACGTAATACAAAATATTCGCTACCGAATTACTCGCAATTCCACTATCTACGAAATCTAGCGTTTATATATCTTAGGTTTTAGTCGTGAGTAAACAACGATAAAATAAAAGAGTTCTATTTAACGTTTTATATTAAAGAATAATAATTAAATATAATGGCATTAAATGTAAAGCAAAGTCGTCAATGAGCAAAATTCACCATCTGAGGCTTATAAAGTTTTTGAAACGTTTTAGTTTTAAATACTAATAAAATTATTTCAAATACAATGAACGTATGTAATGGAGTGTCTACGTGAAAAATATTTTTTAACTACATGAAAAAATTAACTACCAATATCCAACGGAACATTTGGCCCAATTATCCTAAACATCGCATTAAAAGCAAACAATCTATTGATATAGGACGAACTTTGTTTTTCTTTTATATTAGGAAATATTAAGAGCTCCTTATTAATTATTAATATATATAATAAAGTAAGCGTTCTATATGTTAAGTACTGAAACGATTTTGGTTTAGTTTATACTGCACAATTAAGGACTAAGGACATTTTTTTATAATTAGGATATCACACAATACTTACAAAGATATGCTGTTATAAGCGTTGGTCACGTAGAAATTGAGATTTTTTTATGTATATATATATACATACAATTTAGCATTAATTACTTTATAAATGAACTTAACTGTAAGGACTATCTCGTTAGAGAATTTAAGAAGCAAAGACGCCTTTTAATATCGACAAAAACGTTGAATTTTCTTTTTTTTTTCTTTTTGATATGACGCGGACATTTTAATTTAAAATTTATTTAAAAAAAAATAACTTGGCACTCTTTTTGCCGAGTATGTATGAGAAGTCAAACCATAATTTAAATTCAATATTTTCGTCGAAATTAATTTTATTTTGAAACAAAATGCGCCAAAAGCTTAATCTATGCTTTTTTTGGACGGAAGGAACGTTTTGAGCTGAAAAAATCGGGCAACCGTTCAGAATGGCGCATCGCTTGTAAATAAAAATAAAATATAGCTCGCAATAAAAAAAATCAAGAAAGATTCTTATATAAAATATATAAGTATATATTAAAAGAAAATTCATTTAACATAAAAAATAGTTATTGAATTTAGTGTTATATAGAGTATTTTGTAAGAAGCGAAGCTCCATTATCAACGAAAATTTAGGGAAAGCTTTAGAAATTTTTGTATAATTTCCATACATAAATAGTCAAATATTTGCAATCATAGCCACCATTACATAAACAGAATACTATAAATTAAAATCGATTAAATAAATAAATAATAGATTTTCAATATTTTTTTTTAATATTTAAGCGATTTTAATAAAAAGTATTAAAAGTGTGACCATATATATATATATAAATCACGAGAATCAATAATTTTACCTTAAAAAAAATATTTAAAAAAAATTTAAGATAAAATGTTTAATCTGTCAAATTATATTAAAAACAGAAGTAACAACAATCTAAATATCTCGATTGTATTGTAAGCAATATAAATTATAAACGTATAACAGGGTAGGCCGTTTGAAACAGTTGGGAACCCAACACTGCGTTTTGTTTGGTTATCAGAGCAAGAAAATGGAAATATTAAATGTTTCATTACTCTTAGTGAGAAACGAACCCACACTCGTTGACTGTCAGATGCTAATAAATTGATAATTTTTAGCTGTTAAACAACAGCTAAAATTTATCAAAATGCTTAAGAGATAAAAAGGTTACCGGTTTTATAAATTTACTATTAAGCTACCAAAGGATATTCTCCAAATGTTTTTTTAAACAAAAATGTATGTATGTATTGCTTACAATATAATCAAAGTTAGATATAAAATTTTACTAATTGAGAACAATTTCAACCAAAAGTTTAATTTTTAAAAAGTTGAGGTAAATAGTTTTTCTAATATGGCAACAAAAGAAAGAAAAGGCATGAAAAAAGTAAAACTAACTATAGTAAAATAATATTTCTAAACTAAATTGTGCTTAATTTCATTTAATTGATTATTTAAAATCTATTAAAATTGTACTAACGCGGGATTGGTTTTTGGCAGGGATGTTATGGATATCCGTAACCGTAACCGACTATCGGATAACCGAAATTAAACACTATCAATAATAACCGTAACTGAATCCAATATATCAGTTTAGTATCCGTAATCAAAATTATCCGAAACTACGGATAATACGAAATAATTTTATATCCGTAACCGAAACCTATACGTTCGCGTCCGTAACATCCCTAGCTACTGAGTATCGATTAGTAATCGATATATCGATATTATAGAAATTCCTAACACTAATAATGAATCACATCGAGAACCTTTCTATTCGTTGAAACAACTAACTAACATTTAGATATAATTTATATTGTAACGACCTACTTAGGCCATATCCTAATTAAGAACTACATTTAAATCCAATCCCATTTTAAATTCGTTCCGAAATTAATAAATAAAAAATAACGGCAGATTATAAAGAGCTAACTTTGTCAAATAAATATATTTTGTTTGTACATTATAGGTCATAAAAAATGCATGCAAAATATGTGGTCGTTCCATAGACATGAAAAATTTGAAAAAAAAATCAATCTAATGTCCCTTTAGATAATATTAAAATGAAGATACCTAGAACTAACTACAATTCAACTATACCCTTGCGGTTAATTCGGAAAGCACTAATATTTAGGGGCGGCAAATGTGCCGCCATTTTGTCTATGGAGTGATGAAGCAGATAATAAAAACAGAATTATTGTCATAAGCCATAGGGAAAACAAACGCTATAAACATTTACACTTAACCTAATATGAACTTATTATGGAAGAAAATTTTATTTTGGTTTTATTCTGCCATTTGGCTTTTGTGCAAAGGACCCGACGAAAAAAAGCGTAATTTTAAGGAATACTAAATATTAATGCCTATAAATTCTTTTTATGGACAGACGCTGGTCTAAATCATTGCGATATATGTATATTAAGAAAATAATTTATTTTATGAATAAATATAATAATATAATGCTGTCCGAATTAAAATAATTTAAACATACTATATACCAATTTGCCAGAGGTAACTTTCCAAGTTCCCATTTCTACGTAACATAATGACTCAAAGAGCGTGAATGAAAAATATTTTGGTTTTAACTATAACAAAATATAATACAAAATGTCAAATATAAAAAGTACAATAAAATAATATTATCTTTACCATAACACTACTAAAATTTTAAAAATAATATATAAATATATTGCAACATATAGACAAGCACTAAATAATCTATTGAGGAACTGACAATCAAATCGTTTGACAACAACTACGTTTGACAACTAAAAAAAAAGGAGACAGATTTAAAATATCAGCCATCTTTAAAATTCCCTATACCCACTTTAGCAAATTCATTGAGATACCACATTTATAATGGTAAATTTAAATACTACACTTTCTTTCACTTACTATAATAATAAAATATATATATATTTCCACATTACATCAATAAAAAATTGCGGGTTTGAAATTTACATTCAAAAATTTAATATAGTTTTGATTGGTGTGAACGATATTACGATATTAACGGAAAAATCACCACTCAGGGAATGAAGTTGTACATACTAAAATAAATGAAAATACTTTTAATAATATTTGTGCTAAGTTAATAATAATAATATTTGTAATAAGTTATCAATCTTGAGAATTGAACCTATAGTAGATTTAAGATAGTTTTTAGTTCTTAAAATAATAATTGTAATGGGACTTACATTCTCAACTTTTAAGATTTACATACAAAAAAGTTAAATGACACTGAGAATCTATTATGTATAATTAAAATAAATTAAGTATTGTTCACACCACGTGACGTAAATATATATAAATACACACAGACAAATTTATACATATATAAAAAGAACCAGCCAAGCACGATTATTACGGTAATAATGCATACATATTAAATATTCGAGTGTAAATGCATATTTAATGCTAATTACTGTTTAATTCTACTTAGTTTTTATAAAACGAGTTATTTTTGATATGATATATTAGGATTGCAACGCCCCCTTATATATTTTTAAATGGACACAGTTATGTACTAAAGTCAATTTAAATAATTATTTATTTATAAAAATGTTGATTATTTTTCTTCTTTTATCGTGAGTTATTTATTAAGTTGGGTTTAAATTTGTTGATGTTATTGTTAGGCATTTCTTTGTGTTCAGAAACAGTGAGAAATAGAAATATCATATCTCTCAACTTCCTTTCCAATTAAGAAATTTTCATTGATAATATATCTTCAGTTTAATATGACAAGAATAAAAAAAGTTAATATTTTGTATATATAAACTACCCTTCATCTTGCATTAGAAATTATTAAATTGAAATTTTAAATATTTTTCTTGCATAACCACATCCAATTATTAATAATATGTAATAATATATTAAAGTTGATTTATTATTACGCGTTAATTTCAGTCAAAAATTATTGAAAGGCTGAGCCTTAGTCGCTTTAGAAGCTGCATAGATAAATGCATTTAGGTAAAAAAAATCGTCAATGTAAAATGGCAGATTTTGTACAATGTAAATAAAAACAATTATATTGTCAAGAAGCGAGTGTAAATAGGCAATTAATAAAAATTATAAACATCAATATTCCTTGAGTAATGCATAAATATAATCACAGATTATATTAATGCATTACTAAAGGAACTTTGAGAGAACTTTTTTTAGATAAATCTGTCATTTTTTACTGTTCCATATAAAATTTCATATTCTATCATTTTAGAGCGAAAACCTATTTAAGTAAATGAATCCCTGTAATTAAGCATAGCATAACATTATAAATACAATTATTAATCTATTAATAATATAAATCATAAAATTCTTATATATTTTAATATTTATACAAAATAATTTTGTATGAAAAGATTTCAACCTAAGTAAATAACCAATCATATAACCAATATTATTATAAATAAATACAATTATATTATAAATTAATCAAAAACAAAAGTCACTATGTTTTGTCAATTATTGTTTTGTATTTGGCAAATAAAGTAAAAAAAATACAAAATGATATATGCAGAATTAATAAATCCTACAAAAAAAAATGTGGTAAAATAGTGAATGCTATAAACGAATACTTTGAAAATACCATTAATATTAAATATGTATTATTGTAATATTATTTCTAATAATAATTAACAGCTTATGAGAATGTAATAAGCCAATTGCCATATCAATATTGCGTGGAAGCATTAAACAATTATTTTATATTAATAATAATAACATACAAGTGACTTGTGTTTTTAATATAATGTGCATTATTATATAGCAGAGTTTTCCCTCCAAAATGATTACTAAGACTGTCCCACCACTTTAATTCTGTGTATATTGCCATTCTTTTCATATTAATGAAGTTAACAAGGGAGAGCAGTACAACGGGAATCATTTAACGAAGCAAATATAATAGGGCAATCTCTTTCTTTTATACTAACGAGAAAGAGATATCAACGTAACCACTAATATATTAGTGTTACATCTTTCTTTTTAAGTAACGAGAAATTAAATGTAAATTATCATAAAAATTAATGCTATCTTTATTTGTTTATAGTAATTAGAAAAAGTAGCATAAGTATGTCAAATATAAAATTGCTATCTCTTTCTTTTATACTAACAAAAACGGAATATCAATATAATCCCATACAATTTTCATATAAATGTATTTTTGGAAATATAGTAGTGATATTTTCTTATAATAATAGGATCTGAATAAGAAAGAGATACAGAGAGAATAATATAACTGCATTGTTTTAGAAAATATACTATTGCTATCGCTTTTTATTTATTTTATACTAACGAGAAATAGCATTATTTAAATTGTAACTTATTAATGGTGGCACAGAGTTAATCATCGATGTATTCAAATTAATTTATAGGTCCCGTTGCTAAATAGTGATATGGATGTCTGTGTACAAAGCGACCGTCGTACCTTTGATTCTTTATGTAGAAATCGTGACGATTGTTGAGTTTCCTATAGTTTTGGGGGCGACGTTGATTCTTGTCTGTCTGTTTGTTTTTGTCGGTGTCTTGTTTCGTGTCGGTCTTTTGTTGGCTGTCGGTGGTTGGTTTGATCTGGAAAAAAATATATAAATATGATATACATAATATAAATTTTATTTATCATTTTTTTTCTTTGATATTATAAGATCATAAATAATTTTCTGTTATATGACAAGACAAACAAAAAAAACAAATTATACCTCTTTTTCATTTGCAGTTTTAGACGCCACAGAGCTTTCTTGTGACGATTGTTTGGACGAAGTCGATTGTTGTGACAATGGAGGCGATATATCGTTCTGGAAAATTATATGCTTCAAAAAAACATCTTAGATTTATTAATTTGGTAGTAAATATTTTAATTATATTATTTGGCAACTCAACACGCAATGCCTCCAGAATTCGGCAGATAGTAGGGGACGGAGTGTCTTAACACTAGGTTCCCTCTGCCTACCCTGCTGTGTGCGGGATACAGCGTGAAGCTGATTTATTTATTTATTTATATGGTGCATAAGAGCATTAATTTGAAGACTCAAATTAAACTACAGCACTGGCAATACATTACTCTACACCACGGATGCACAGACTTATACTTAACACGGCCGCCAGAAGTTTCGAACATATTTTTCTTTGGTTTTATTCTGGCATAGAATTCAATATTCGTATATCGAATGTACGAGTGTATTATTTTTGCTGTCGGCTGGCCACCAGTATTCGGGCCGCGGTCTGTGCATCCATGCCCTACACCTATACTGCTATAAAATAAAGAAAGAAAGAGATAAAAGAAACAATGTCGTCATGAAACGCAACTCCCTGACTACCCAATATGTACAAATGCTCACTATGATTGTTCATAGGAAGTCAGTAGGAGATAGGACACGTTTGTTACCGTTTGTTATGTATAAATTTCATAATTAGGGTGGTTTCTTTGTAGAGCTAAATAAATTAATTAGTGTTTAAGTTAGCCTTAAGCTAGCTGCCTAATAAAGAACCCGTTTCAAGAATCAAATTTATCTTTTTAAAAAAACTGCTAGCGCTTCGTCAATATTTGAATATATACAATAATAATTATTATAGATTTATTCATTTAAAGTCAAATCACTTTATTTAAAATAAGAAGTTGCAACCTTAATTTTTTGATCGTCAAATAATTTACCACCAGTTCGCTAAAGGTAATGCCTCAGATCTGAAAGAACCGGCGCAAAATTCAACGGGACTTCTTTTTTAAACTAATTATATATAACAAATTAATTTAAATACATGATTTTAATATCTTCATTGTTCTATCAAAATGTTCTCAATACAGTAATACATACATGGTAGTGGTGCGGCGCGAGCGCCACCGTCAACGTGAGGTCACACCACATGGCGCAGCGCGCGCGGCGGGCGCTGCTGCACAGCTGCTTCACAGCCGCCGCCAGTTGCAGGATCGCTGCCAATTATTATTATATTCTATTAATATATAACAGGAATATTTAAATTAAACTGTTAAGCTGGATATTTTTAGCTTAAAACTGTATCCCAAACGTAGAAGGGAAAGCAAAGGCAACCCGGGAGCCTAGTGAAAGACATTCCATTTCCATTAAGATACTTTCGCCCAATTCTTAAAGCATTGCGCGTTGAGTTGCGGAACTTAATGTCACGCGTCACCAAAGAGAGAAAATGAAAATTTGAACTATTTTAATCCCATGAGTGGGAATCAGGGAACGGAGTGTCTAAAACACTAGGTTCCCTCTACCTACCCTGCTGTGTACGGGATACAGCGTGAAGCTGAGTGGGAATCAAGTCTAACAACCTGTCGCAATTAGTTACACGCTTGAATCCCAGTGCCATGACAGCCTCAATAAATGCTATTTTTATAATTTTCCAAATAAAACAAATAGCCATCAGCAATATACTAACGATCGCTCCTGGTGTATCTGCCATTGACTATGGGTGTGTGGGGCGCCAGTTCCCGGCGCCGCGCCGCCTGCACGCCCGCTACAGCGTTCCGCCACGCTAACATCGCACTCTCCACTTCGCTGTGGGGTGCTCTGTAAATAGTTTAAAATTTGATTAAAAAGATTTTTTCCACTTCACGCAGTATTCCACGTATACAAGAGTAAACAAAGGGAACCTAGTATTAAGACACTCTGTTCCCATTAAGACTTTTCCCATCTTCACTTTCCGCTGAATTCTTGAGGAACTTAACGCCGCATTTTGCCTCGTAACTAGAGGAAATTAAAAAAGTAAACACTTTCTTCCCCCGAGTGGATATCGAACCCACAAGCGTCGCGTTTTCTTTATTTTCTAAACACATCTAGTAATAGTTCTGATCGCCTTATGTTGATTGAGTTGGAACTTCACTTTGAGAAAAATAAATTATTTAAATTTCCCCGTTATCAATATTGTACTGTATTACTGTATTAAGTTACGCAACACAAAAATACATTACATACATTTCTGCCAAATTCTTTACATCTTCTTTCCATGTTGTAGGGTCAAAGGTAGCAGGATCGATTTCTTTCTCGACGTTGTCCTGACCTCTTTTTAATACTGTTATTTTGTTTTCTTCAGTTTTATTCGATCTTTTATTTTGTGCTACACAAACACTCGCTCTTAGCGTCTCCATTTTGCCCATCAAGGTTAATACCTGTAAATAATATTTAATTTATTGAATATTAGTATTTGTGGCGGTCGTATGTTTGATTCTGGCTCAAGAGAATGAATTCCTTACATTGCTTCAGCTCTGGTAGCCCCTGTTGTTCTGAAGTTAGGCTTTATGAAATTTACTCATTGTTCTCTAGGAAAGAAAATAATCAAAATAAATCAGCTAAGGTCGGGGCTCGCGCGGTTACCTTGGTGTGCTCGCGCAGCATGTCGACGGTGAGGCGGTCCACGCGCGTGGGGCAGGGCGGCAGGCGCGGCACGGGGATGGAGTTGGAGGACGACACGGCGCGGCCCGGGTACGCCAGCGCCAGGCGCGCCTCCGTGCGCTTGCGCTCGCGCTCCAGCTGGCGCCACTGCTCGTAGCACGCGTCCAGGCGCGCGTGCAGCACGCCCGACGCCGGCACGTGCGCCGCGCGCGCCTGCGCCGCCCACTCCTCGCCGCTGCAAAAATTGTTGATTATATCTCAGTACCTTGTATGACGAATCTATTAAATTTTATAAATTTCATCGATTTTTATTACACATGTATATTGAAACTTACGGGCGAAGGGTATTTTATCATCAAGGATATTTAAAGATAACAATTAATACAGCTTTTATAGCATGTAATTTGGACATCTACTTTTCGAAAAAACGTAAAATTAAAATTATTCAACGCTCTGTTTACGGCCGCAAGCCAGCGTACTGTATATGATTGAATGTATCAATCTGTTGGCAAATGCAGCATAAGAAAAGTATTATGTGAGGTATGCGGGCGAAGCCGCGAGTGGGCCGCTAGTCTACACATAAAACTCACAAAGTTCTTACCCCATATTCCTCATAGCGTAGAACGGCGCTAACACCGGCATATCTAACATCGGGGACGGCAATACCGGCTGTACGTGCTGATTGGGACCTAGAATCGTGCCTAGACCTAGTATAGAAAGAAATATTTACAAAATAATAAAATCATGTAAAAAAAATGCTAACTAAATAAGAAAAAGAACAAATATTGAAGAGGCACTGGTTTAAACCCAGCTTGGCTTGTGACTGTAAACGCGACACAGGTTGTGGGTTCGAGTCCCACTCGAGGAAATGAAATATTTAATGTTTTCATTTCTTCGCTCTGGTGTCGAGAGAAAGTGCGGCATTGAGTTTCAACACTCAACACGCAATGCCTCCAGAATTCAGCGGGAAGTAGGGACCGGTCTCAATGGGAACGAAGTATCTTAACACTAGGTTTTAAACACTCCCAGATTCTCTCTGCCTATCCTTTTTGTGCGGCACACAGCGTAAATAATATACGATTGATTGATTTATTTATTTATAGCGTTCCAGTTAAGGATGTACGATAATAATGACAACAACAAAAGACACAACAAAAAGAAAACCATACCTACCAAAATTAATCGCAGGATTCTCATGTAAAAACGACACATCCACATTTAGTTGATTCGGCGGAGGCCTACTTCTTATGAGCATGCTCATTTGACGGGCGAGCTCCTGTTGCCTCAACAAAGTTTGAGGATTATCTCTTGCCAAGTTCTCAAAATTCCTGTCCATGCCCATGTTAGGAAAACCATCTCTACCCTGAACTAATTGTCCAATATCACGCCTAGGAAAATCCTGTTGGAACCCATTAGTCTTAAATCCCATTGAGGTATTATTCGAAAAGTCGTAGTTCTGACCCAAATTTCGATCCACTTGTGACATGGCGTCGTTTAAGTAAAATTCCCCGTTAAATTTGTTCGGTGGTTGGTAATTTCGACCGTTGTAGAATATTTTGTTCCTTTCCTCTTGTAATTTTAGGTCATCTTGGTTGAGCATTAAGCCTAGGTCTAAAGGCATTTTAAAGTCGGCCTGGAGCAAGTCTTCTCTGGGACGCTCGTTAATACTTAAGTGGTTTAAATAAGCAAGTAAATCTGCATCTTGATTCTGTTCTTTAAGGAAGCCGCCATTCTCAAATTTATTTGGAAACCTCTGATTAAATGGTGCGTCTAAGTTAGAATTGTAATTTGTGTCTATATTTAGACTGTTAGGCCTTGGATAGGGGCTGGGAAAAGCAATAGGGTCTGGTAGCGAATTTCTTTGGTTTGGCTCATAATAATTGTAGAACTTATCGTCGAACTTTGGACTTTGAAATTGGGCACCACCTATTTCCTGCGCAGCTAAACGCAGTAAGTTCAGCTGTTCTGGAGTAACTGTTTCATCACTTATAGGATCTATTGTCAAGAGAGAATTTACGTCGGTATCAGGAAAATTGACATAGCCGTTCAAGCTAAAGCCATTTGGAGTTTGGAAGTTATAGCCGTTTTCATTAGTAAAGTTAAATAAATTATTATTGTAGGGAAAGGAAGTGGGCATGAATGAGCTCGAGTCATCGGTTTTGGGTAATTGGCTTGTGCTCGGCAAACTGTTCACAGTTTTATCCGGTGGTGGTTCGTAACTGGAAAGAAAATTACAATGTATTTAGTATATTGACTTAAGACATTAATGATTCGGAATGAAGCCTAACTTATAGTACATAATGTACAGGACTTAATAATATAATGGCATATTTCAAAAGGATTTCAATTCAAAAATATTACATTTGGTTTGATTTAAATATATTTTGCGGTACGGACAATGATAACAAAGCGTCAAAATACAGTAAAACAATGCCGCCGAAGATGTACAATATAACGTTTATTATTTACAACCGGAAACGGATACTTATAAATAACTCATATTAGAAATTACGTACTGAAAAACTAACTTAATCAGAATCATAAAATAATGTAAAAATATGATCTCTTCGCAGATTAATAGACATTAAATAAATTTAATCATACAAATACAACATATACAAATATTCATAGAAATGAAAAAACATATTTTCCGTACAAAAGTGCCCTTATCATATTTTCATACAGGTCATAAATGCAATGTGAGCGTTTGTCGCTTTACCGACAGCAATTTGAATGCTTTCAAGTTATTGATTTGTAATATTGTCGGAACCGTACTATATTTAGCGCTAGCTCAAGGACTGTATGTATGAGTTTAAAAACATTACATATTGTAAATCATACTTATTGTCAATATTCCCTTTCTTCGCAATGTTAAGAAAATTTATAATTATAAATCTAATATCATTCCTGAATTAAAGGCTTTATCCATAACATTTCCATTTTCATTTCATAAAACATTAATCGTCAATATACATGTGGTAACAACACTAGGTATATAAACTCAACGGGAACGTAACTCACTACCTATTGTCCTTACACGCTATTCTCTCATACAATGGCAACCTAAATCCTATT
>DWAN01000665.1:0-21881 GCA_018230445.1 Heliconius hewitsoni | reverse complement strand
ATAATCCTCTAACGACGCTCGATTCAAGTTCGTTGTTAATGTTGCTCTGTAAAACGATCAAAACCTACTATTACTATTTATTTATTTATTTATTGAATTTATTCATTTAATGTTTTTAACAAATTTTACAGTACATAAAGTTTACGAATCATGGCCACACTGACGTTAATCTAGTAGAATTTTGCACATTCGGAAAGAAAATAATCAAAAATTTAAAAAAAAATCTAAAATCGTATCTGCGCAGCCAACTACAGCCAACTTCAGGAACCTGTGCTGTGGTTGAACTTACCCAAAATGTTTATCCCAAGATGTTGAAGTAACGTGACATCCCAAAGCATCTGCCAATATCCTCAATGAAGACAGCACTAGCTCTGGAGTATCTATTGTGTAGGTAATCATACTAATCAAGTTTAACAATGAATTTTATGATATATTTAAATTAAATTTGCTACTAATAATCAGCTAGTGATTTGATATATATGTACTCGATCATAAAAGAACAGTACTTAGATTACGAAGAAACATTAAAAGTTGAGAAGTTCCCAAGAGGCAAAGCGAGGTTGAATTTCTCCACTTAACACTCAATACCTCGAAAATTCGGTGCAAAGTAAGACACGACTCCGTTTCTTCCGTATCTCAACATTCGGTTCCCTCTGCCTATACTATAGGAGGGATTAAATTCTAGAATTTAATTTCCAGATGCAATATTTAATCATCGCATCCATGGAAGTTAGTGTAAAAATGTAACTTGCGTATTAAGATAATACTTTTTTTTGCATCCCCCGTGGGATACGGCACTGTTCCTCTTTACCTCGGGCTATTTTGTAACCCATACAAGAGGACAATAGGACCTCAACCAATTATTGTATAATATTTGTATATATGTATACTATTATATTATTTATATAATGGCCGCAATACATACAATGAGAAGAAAGCATTATAGCTATCCTGAACCAAAAATATCCTCCATACAGTATGAGAAACTTAAATATAGGTAAAGTAAGCATAATTATAATTCAACAAGTGATACGGTAACTGTTACTTACTGTTGTCGTTGAAAGTAGCAAATAGCCATTCTCGTAGATTTTGACTCGTACTCGGCGACCTGCGCGTCGTGTGATATCAGTCAATGTTATATGTCATATGTCTATATATTAAAAGCCATTGTGGCTCAGTAGCACAGGCGTGTGACTGTGTAAGACCGATGGTTTTGGTTTCGATTACCATTTGACGGATTGAATTATTCAATTAGTTTTTACCTCTCTTTGGCAGCAACTCAAAGCGCGGCGTCTAGTTCCCTAACTCGTCTGGTTCCCTAAACGTAGTGTGTCGAGAATTCAAATTTGAAAAGTGGAGAATGGAGTATCTTCACACTAGGTTCCTTCTGCCTACCCTGTTATATGCGGGATACAGTGTGAAACTAAATATTTTTTTTTCATTAAAAGCGTTTTATAATCCTTTAATGTAGACAATAGTGTAAATAAAAATATTATCTTCTAGAGTACCCACCGTGTACCTAAAGGGAAAGAAGACCACCACAGCACTAGGTGTTCCAGACAACCACCCACATCGCCCCAGAGCAAATTTTGATAATATTCTGTTACTTTTTGTGCAGATTTCTTACTAGCTTGAACTCGGCCTGAAATATAAATATAGAACAATAAAAGTTTTAAGCGAGAAAAATTAAAACCTATATAAAATATAAGCCTTGTATTGTAATATATATTTTATTGATTTTTTAGATAGGTAGGTTTAATATAAATTTAATTACCCGACTTAAGCTTTTTCACGCCTTTCGACCCCAATAACGACGGTGACATATTCGCGACGGTGTCTAAAAGAATTTCTATGTACATTTCTTCACTTTGAAGTATTCCGTTAACGTTTTCTATTGAAAAAAAAACAAATTAATATCTTTATAAAAGTACAAAATTTAAACAAACAAACTATATATTATCTAGAATCAAATAAGCATTTAATTTTATTTTTTTATCTGTACATTATATCCCCCGCATTGTAGGCAGGGGGAACCTAGTGTTAAGTCATTCTGCTCCCAATTTTCCGCCGACCTCTGAAAGCATTGTGTTGAGTGGTGGAACTGAACACTACGCTTTTGCCCTTACACCAGAGCGAAGAAATAAAAATATTAAATAATTCCATCGAGTGAGAATCGTACCCACAACCTGACGCATTTAGAGTCACAACCTTGTGCCACTAAGGACACTAAACTAAGACACTCCGTTCCTCACTTTCCGCTGAGTTCTGGAGGCATTGCGTGTTCACGCCGCCACGTGATGTTTCTTCATAAACTAAGTATTATATTAATCATAATAATATGAACTAGTACATATGTATCAACGACGCGCTAAACAATTAAACAAAACATAATAAAATTAATAAAAGCTCTTACCATCACTATTCACTACATTATCCAACACACATTCGTTAGTCAACAATGAAGTATAAGGAATTTCGCTGTCGGAGTTCTGCGGGTTTAGCATTTCAACCTTTTTATGTCCGTTCTTTAGTTCCACGAGGCTCTGGGCTTGCTTCATTTTGGCTTTTTTATTATCGATAAAAGCTTGTCGACGCTTCGTTAAGCTCAGACGACGAGATGCTGACGACGTGGGTGGGGTTATATGTTTCGTTAACGTACTAAAATAGATTAAATTACTTAGACTCTATATACTTTGATATTCTATAAAAATGCTGGTTGTAATACTTTTTTGGTATGAAATAAAGAGATGTTTACTTTATTGTAAGCTCTTTTTCGTGTTTTTATGCATTTATTGTAGCATAGTGTGTCATTAACGGTATCGTCCAAGTTTTAAGTTTTATATTATTATATTTTTTGTTACATTTCTTTTTCTTTTGAAATCGTCCTGAATATTACAGGATAGATAGAGGAGCTAACATTAACAAAATTTCGTTCACCGATTTCGAGTCATTACATTTTGTGTGTAAATTACCAGAAAAGGAAATTAAAAAAATATATAATAAGTACTTCCCCTAAGTAAAAACCAAACCCACTAACACGAATCAGCCTTTTTATGCTGCGTGACTAGGGTCTCATAAAAAATAATTATACAAATAATATTTATATTATAATTAAAATTGACAAATAAAATACTTATAGATAAAATAATATAAACATACTGATATATTTCCAGGCTGTCTGCACTGCTGGAGCAGGAGGCGCTGTCGACGCGGTCGTCGGGCTTGTACATTAGCACCAAACAGTTTATTAGACGGTGACAGTTAATTTCCGTACGACTTTTCGCAAGCACCTACCACCCAAACGAAGAAAATTAAAGTCGTAAAATGAGTAATATTAAAAATAATGGAGGTTTTTTAACGATTAAATTGAATCAGTAAATTTGTAAGGTAAGGTTAAGGCACTAGTGGAGCGGGACCACAACGACGGTTGCGGGTTCGATTCCCGGTCGGAGAAATGAATTATTTAATAACTCTTTCCCTCTCTCTCTCTCTCTTAACACGCATGCCTCGAGCTCTCGGCGAAAAGTAAAAACAGAGTAAGTTACCACTAGACACCCTCTGATTACTCTGCTGTGCGGGATACAGAGTTGCTTTATACATGTTGAGCTGAATAAAAAATCAAGGTATAAAATCTACTGGCATAATACATCAGCGTAGCGTATTTCAGAACAGTGGAACCAAAATAATATTTTATAATACTAACTTGCACAATTTTTGTTAACGTCAATGGTTTCGTTTCACTAATAGTATTCGGGTACGTGTTACTGCAGATGTTGAATTTAGATGTAAACTTTTTGTTACTTAAACTTATTAAGTTATTGTAAATGGCGACTAAACTGAAACAAAAAGGACCTATTCTTAATATTTGATAGTTAATTATGTCTATAATTGAAAATTATTTCATACTTATAAATAAAAAAAATGCCTCATGTCCGTTAAATGTTTCGCCATATTCTATGTACGAAAATACAATTACATAATTGAATATCTGAGCGAAGGAAAATAAGACTTACCTTAAACAAGATTCAATCATTTTTCTAGAATCTTCTCTGTGGAGGCAGGTGGATAGTATGGTCATTATAAGATTGTATATCGTTTGTAACATTATAAACCTTTTGTTGCACAGCCTATCAAACATGTGATCGTGTTTACTTAAAAGCAGTCCATTTTCTTTTTTCAATCTAGCCAATTTGGGGCTTAATTTATATAACGATTTTACTACTTTCGTTAAATATTCTATTATTTGATCTAATACCTGAAAAAAAATATTGTGAAGAGCTAAAAACTTTTCAGTAGCCTTTATATAAATAAACAACTAGAAACGTACCTGTATACTGACTAACTCCATAATATAACTACGATTAGATAGTGAGTGACTGTTCTTTTTACTGACGCAGTCTTTCCATTTATTGTCAGCTTCTAAAACAACTTTGGTGATAGCGTAACAAACTAAATCCATTTCTCTACAATGACTAAATAATTCTTCTTCTTCTGCTGTTTCTTCACTGATCCATCTATTGCTTGATATTTTTGCCATATTAATAAACAATTGTAATATTTTAAAACCCTAACTGCATGGAGTCATCATAGTGACTGCGGTATTATCGTAGTTTACAAAAGAAATCGATTCTCAGAGACGTCGGTACCAGGTTTCCTTGCAAAGTTAGCGTCGTTGCTCTTGTAGGACAAGTTAGAATTGCTATCGTTAAAGTTTTTATGGCTGTTCAACCTCGACCTTGGCGGTAATGGCGTAATTTCAAAATGAACGACGTTTCTAATGATTATGTAGACACTTTGCTATAAAGTTTAGTGCCGCAGTAATTTCTTTGACTTAAACAGAATTATTTTAGGCCCTAAGTATGCATAGGTCCTATACCTACTCCATCGTGACGTAGTTGAGGTTGCAGTCGGTTGCACGCTATGGTTTAGGGTTTTAATACTACGCGAATGGCCTGATTATCCAAAATGCGGAATTGGGTTACGACTATAGAAAATATTATTTTTTAAACGACCTCTGTAAAGGAGGAGGTTCTCGATTCTACTGTATTTTTTATGTTTGTTACGTCAGACATTTGACTGTGTGAACTGATTTTGATAATTCTTTTTTTTATTTGAAAGCTGGTGCTTCTCGTATGTCCCATTTTAATTTGGTCCATTTCTGACATTAGTTTCTATCCATGAGAAAATCACATTATTAGTCTTATATTTGCATTAAGTATATGCGCGACAAATGGACTAATAACTCAATTTCCCGCCAATCAATTATTTTTTTTTATTGAAAAGGAGCCACTTTAAAGATAATTAAAAAAAAATGGTTAGGTTCTGATTATGGCACCCGGTTAAAATTGAAGAAGTCGGGTTCTTTCTGCTAAAAATTATAATTATCTAACATAGATATTGATTGAGATACTTTTTTATATAGGAATTTTATAGAAAACAAAGATTTGATTCTAAATGTTAAAAAAGTCAGTATAAAACTTAATTTTTTTATCTGTAAGATTTGTTGGATAATACCTTAAGTAAATACTTTTTTAAAAAAAAATCTTTAAGTTTTTCTCTATATAAATGATAATAAAGTCAAGGCAGACTAAAGTCTGCTAACGAAATGTTATATAACACAATTATAAGTTAAAAAGTTAAAAGACATAGTTTATGATGGCAAGTAAAAGTTCAGAATCCATTGTACAAGTATTTTATATTCACGAACAATAAATAAACGTTTCTATTTAACAAAAATAATTAGTTCACTATCCACACAGTACTGAAAAGCTGTATTAGGAAGAATATATCACAGTAAATAATTTATTGTTAACATATAACAATTTCCACTGTAGAGTTAAAAACATCCTACTTCATATAATACCTATATTGCGATATTTATTATCTAATTAGTAATTATTATACATAATTTCATAATGAATAAGCTCGAAAAGTACAGTCAATTCACATATTCATCAAAAGCTGTTTTTACAATTATTTAAAAAATAGTTTCATTTCTAATTCTTGTGAGCTTTAAGCTCTCTGACTGTACTTTTGTTTAAGCTTTCATGTTAAAATAGAATAAAGAGAAGCACCTATCTTATGTGCTACGTGAAATAGCGATATGCAAGTGTAAATTACAAATAACATTAATTAAATCCAGCAGAGCCAATTTCCAGTACAATAAAAAAAATATAGTGACTTTTTCTATAATTACACAAGATCACGTAATCGATATTTAATTTATATTAGTTCCAATTTTTCCAATTTAAGTAATCCAAGTATATACATTATATTGAGTATATTAACAGTTCATAATTTTTTCAAGTTTTCGTGAATACAGTGGAGACTTGATTATCCGGCCTTCAATTATATGGATTTGGTATAATCCAAATCAACCCATGAAGAACATAAAAACATGTTCTTAATTTTTCAAGATTTATTATTTAATCAAATGTATAAATTTGTTTATATAAGCGTATAAATATTTTAATTCATGACTGTTTATTCAAATCTCATCTTCGTACATTCGATCCGGATATACATTTATCCAAATGCTTAAGCAATAAGTCCGGTTAAACGGGTTTCTAATGTTAGTACACATTAACTTGAAAGCGTAGCGTGACAAAAGTGAAAGTTGATGTCAGTAAATCTATATTTTTCTACACATTTCGAGGGTAACGTCACAGCAATGATATACGTGTTCATTTTTCAGGTACAAATGATAGAGTATGAACGTTCACCGTCGTGTAGACAGATTGCGCTTTGACATGAAACTATAAATGGCTAACGAAAAAATATGTTTTCTGTTTTGGCCTAGTTGTTTTAGTGACGCGTTATGTCTAATATATATTTATAACATTATTATTATTCTGTGAATTTTGATTTCCATCTATGAAATATTAATCTCGTTTGATAATACTTTGTGGAGATTATTTACGAACTGTAAGTGTATATTTAGATAAATTTTATAAAATATTTCTTGGATAATACATTTGCCTGCTTTAAGAAATCAAAAAATATACATAGAGAGTTACAAGAATACTGACGAGAAGAACATGGACGGCAAAATATTACTTTTTGATATTGGCTTCCACAAAAAAATGGCGTAAAGTGGGTGTTTTTTTATTGTGTGTTAATAAAAAGTAGCCATAACACATTTTAGATATTAAGATAAACTGTTATTGTACTACACTAAAACAAGGTAAAACAGAAAATATTTTGATGTTAAAATGATTGTTTAGTATTTTTAATTTCAAGTTTATATGTAAAAGGATTTTTTAGTGTTAGGAAAACGATAAATATCAGTTATTTTAAATTATGTATATAACATTTTAATTAATAATATTGATACTTTAAACATCCAAAATGTTTTCTAATATTTTTCACGTGAAGATGAATGATTGCAATATTATTAAATATTATAATTTTAAAAACACATATATTACATGTTTAGTAACAACACTTTAGTGAATAAAAAATATTAATAAAATAAAATCAGCACGCTGATAAAATCAAAAAGAAATAAGTTTTCCCTTTTTGATGTTCAAGTTAGACAAAAGAGAACTTATAATTATTTACATATTTTCATCAAACAGGCATTGAACTCACAACCTCCGTCATAACACACAAATACTACAACACCTATAAATTCATTTGCTACTATAGAAAAATACTACATTTGATTTTCGTTCAATTATTTTTGTATGATATATATTACCGTTAAAAGTTCATGATGCTTCATTTTTCCACCAATGAAAGAAATAAGCATATAATATATTATATCTAATTCCATGCATAATTAATAAAAACAAATTCCAGTATTAATTTTTTTTAAACAACAAAATTAAAAAAAGACTGTTCGATTAGCAGATTTAAAAAATAGACACCAATGAAACAATTAAAAATAAATTATTCTTGATACATAACAATAACACACGAGAGCACTAAAAATAAGATAATTGTAATAAAAAAAATTGAGTTGAAATAATAACCTCTTCCTTTTTGAAGTCGGTTAAAAATAGAAGACGACTATGTACATCACGTATGTTGAAGGACAATATGACAATGACATAATTTTCTATTGATATATATATATATATATATATATATATATTAGGTTTTTACATGATTAGAATTTGATTATTGAAAAGAAATGTACATTTAAAAGTGCAAAATTATTTTACTAACATATTAGGTATACGGCAAGACAGATCTACATTACTACAATTATGGAAAAAGTCACTCACAGTATATGAGTGTTGTTTCATTATGTTGAGCATAACTGGAGATCTATTACATTTATAAACAAAATACATATATATATAATCGTCAAACTATTCAATAATAAAAGCCCACAAATTATAATTTAGTACATTATCAAGGCAAAACCTGACATAAGTGCTTAATATAAATTAAAGTAAACAAAATCTATTATTAAAAATATTCTTAAAACAATCTTATTACTAACTCAAGTACAGTATTTTTAAAGAATTAACTATAACTAAGAAATAACAAAAACTTTCGTTAGCACTGATATCTTTACAATAACAAATCAATTGAATATCCAGTAACAATATCAATATATACAACCATCGCGTTTACAAAGCTACGGTTGTGGATTCGACTCCCACTCGAAACGAACAATTTCATTTCAACGCTCTAGTAAAAAGACAAAATGCGACGTTTAGTTATGCCACTAAATATGTAGTGTTTCGAAAATTGATCGGTGTCGGTGTCGGAAACGAAGTGACTTAACACTACCTTAGCTACGGACTCTTCATCTTTGCGAAAATTACAAACTTAACAATCAGTTATTGCTTTTTACAGAAGCTCATACAACACTATGCAATAAATTTTTATGTTAATAGGTATCAAAATACTGTTTCAAAAAGGTAGAAATCAATTTTTGTTAAATCAATTTTTAAATAGCACAAGTTTGATGTTTGTTACTAATTATAATCAAGGGGTTAAAAAATTAAAAAGGAATCAGTCATATTATTTCATTTGACTTTACCAAAAAAAATTAAATGGTTTTTGCATTTGAAAACTAGTAATTTCACAAACGTACATGAAAATACTATTTACGCTTTGGGAGTTATCTTAAGATTTTTTTCTTCAAATTTTATAAATTTTTATACAAAAATAACTATGCTAGGGGATTGTAACACGAAAATTTACTTGGATCAATGTGTATTTTTACGTATTTCAAGTAAACTAAAATGAATTAGAATTTTAGTAAAATATTTTTTTAAATATCATATTCGTTATTTAGTTTCTTACAAAAAAATCTAGAGCTTTGAAAATTAAAAAAGAAGTACAATTCCATTTACAAATGTTACAAAAAATTGAAAGAATCAAAATTATGGAACATTATAAATGTGCTTGAAAAAATTTTTCATGTAACTACGTAAATCTCCATATCAAAAAATCGCGCTCCGCGATAGTAATACGAAAATTTACTTAGGACTATACATTTAATTTGTGTATTTCAAGTAAACACTTTAAAAGTGATAATTTCTAACAAGTTGAACACACGTTTTAGCACTCGTAAATCAACCTAAAATAGATCAATCTGGCATGTCAATACTTGTCACAGGCACTACAGGTTTCATGGCCTCGTTTTTCTTTTGGTTTTTGTGAGATTTCTTCTCTTTCACTTTCTTTTGCGTTTCCTCATCTCTATACGGCTCTTGGTTCATCGGCTCCGTTGGTATGCCGTTCGATTGGTTTATATTATTATTGTTATAGGCAATATTTGCGTACTCCTGTAGTAATGGAAACACTGACAGAAGGAACTGACAAAAGTCTTTTCTGATGCCGAACCACCCTGTGAAGAAAGCTATAGTTAATTCAGATACGAGAATCATATAGTGATCTATATAAGCATTTATCTATACACATGTACCACTATGAACACAAGGGTTGTGCTTCTTTGTTATTCGGGGAAACGAACTATTTTCACTTTCTCGCTGTAATAAGGCAAGTTATTTTTAGCTTCATGTATGTATCATTCTTATTTTCATGTATATTTCATGTATAATACATATAGCGAGGTCGGCAGAAGGAACCTAGCGCTAAGACACTCCGTTCTCCATGCCCATTCTCGAGACATTACGTGTTGACTTGGTTTTTCTTTTTTTAGCTTCACACTATATACCTCACATATCAGGGTAGGCAGGAAAAGAACAGGAAACCCAGTGTAGACATTCCAAATTCGTTAAGACAGTTATACGCCGCGCTTTGTTTAATTACGAGGAAATAAAAATGTAAATTATTTCATTCCCCCGAATGGGAATCAAATCCCTAAACGTAGCGTTTACAGTCACACACTGTCAAACGTACACAGTACTTTTATTAAAAGATTAAAATAACAAATACTTACATTTATTCCCCCCTTTGGAGCTGAAGGACATGACAATAAGCGTTGCATAAGTCACAAAAAGTGGGCTCGCAACTACTATATAGGATAGTGACAATTCATCATCTAACTTGTTTGTTAATAACACCTGGAACAAAATATTATATACAAAGTACTTTAATTTTCTCCACGACTTTAAACGAAGGCACAGTTTTAAGTACTCTATAAAAGTCTAATACAATTAAAACAAAAGACGTTTTGCCAAAAATAAAAAGTGTTTTCTTTTAAACAAAATAATCATTCATTTAATGGTATCAATTCGTAAATGCGTCACACGTAATGCAGCGTGGATAAAATTTTTAAAAAATCAGCTTCACGCCGTGTCCCGCACACAGCAGGGTAGGCAGAAGGAACTTAATGTTAATACACTCCGTTCCCCACATTTCGCCAAGTTCTGGAGGCATTGCGTATTAGGTGGCGAAACTCAAAGAAGCGCTTTGCCTCGACACCAGAGCGAAGAAATGAATATATATATATGTAAGTAAATAATTATTTTCCTCGAGTGGGGATCGAATCCACAACCATTTTTTTACAGTCACACTTTGTGCCTGTACGCCAGCCTGAGTCTGGATAAAAATCGTGAAATTAAA
Source organism: Heliconius hewitsoni (assembly GCA_018230445.1). Taxonomy (NCBI): domain Eukaryota; kingdom Metazoa; phylum Arthropoda; class Insecta; order Lepidoptera; family Nymphalidae; genus Heliconius; species Heliconius hewitsoni. Next base: position 10,892 of record DWAN01000665.1, on the reverse strand, counting down.
AAAAGACCTTCGTCGAAACTGTTGACGCATCTTGATTAATTTCTTTAGGCATGGGTTTAAAATATTTTATCCTATATGCTGCTTCCGTAAAAAGAGCGCAGACGCTTTTACCATGTATACATTAAACCACCACGTATATATTATATTGATTTTCTAGTAAAAGTTCATACTCTTACACATCGATTTTGTAATTCTATACATCAAATGCGTTTTAAGTCTTAAATTTCTACACTTGAACTTTACAAAGATTAAAATTAACCTTCAAAATGAATTAATTTGTAATAACGTATGTAAATTAGAGGTCATGAGCCTTTTCTGAACTTCAAGCTTAGCCTGCAAGCAGAGCCAAGCAGAGCCCTTGAACTAACGGCCTTAGTATAAAATTTTAATGCTATTAGTTCTTAGGATTTAAATACAAATGTGTAATTTTCAGATTTTTTCCTAAACTAGTTCTACCAGATGCTAGCTGAAAAATTTCATAATAATACCAAATATTAGGTCAACCGGAATTGCCCTATGATTTTGATACCATTTACAGTGGCGAAATACGCGTTTTTTGCGTCATAAGCGACCATATCTTTTTTCAAAGTAAATGTACGATTTTTTCAATATTTGGATTAATCTGATGAATCCTATATCCAAAGACCAATTAAGTTAGAGTCTGACACCGTCGTGATGGACGGTATTGTTGATATTTATAATACAATACAAACAAATAACTTGGTTTTTTTTTGTCTCCACACTGTATTTCGCATATAGCAGAAAAGGCAGAAGGAACCTAGTGTTAAGGCAATCTGTTCTATTTAATATTTGAGACATTGCGTGTTGAGTTTTATGTTGTTACCAGAAATTAAAATATTATATAATGAAACCCAAAACCATATCACACGTTTGTACCGCTGTGCTAAGTCCTAGCACTAGCCTTGGTCATATTTTTATTTCGAAAATTGTAAAGTTATTTACCTGAAATACTAATATTGGTATGACAGTAAAAGTGTAAGCCAGGGCCGAATTGAAACTAGTCCGTCTCTGTTGTATATTTGCATCTGGAGTCCTCAGTAATATACCCGCAAATATTATGCTATACAGAACCCCTAAAATAAGATAAAGTAACAATTAAAATTTTAACATAATATAAAAAAGCATGTAAACATTTAGAAAAAAAAATTAAAAACAAATAAATGTTATTAAAAAAGGAAGATTTTAAACAATATGCAATATGCAAAGGTTCTACTTGGATAGTCAAAGTGGATGGGTAAGCCTGTCTTTACTTCTTGTAAAAATGATTTGTGGGTTTGATTCTATGCTATGCTGTGTTCACTATTTTTATATTTTCCTTTCCTTAAAGTGTGAATAAAACCTAGACTTTTTTTTTAAATATTTAATAAATTGCTTCATCTATAATTGTTCATAAATATGAAAAACTTTGGTTGAACAACAAAAATAAGTTGTAGCTAGTGTATAAAAAAATTGATAGAGCTCAATAAGAGTTTATGACGCTTGGACCGTTTCCAAGACACACATCTTTTCAAGTTCATACATTATTTACATTGTGGTGCATTAAGACACCAACTGGATTATAAGGAAATTATTTTCATTTCCTTAGTAAGAATTAAAAGGTATACCAATCACTTGGAAAGGTACATAAGCAATATTGCTTCTTCTCTAATATTCTCTCACTCAAAGAGTAATGTTTCGAAATTTAAATGGAAAATGGGGAAAGGAGCATGCTATGCTAAATCACAGAAAACATGCTAAAAAGGTATATCCTAAAATCTGAAAAATTATATTTAGTGCAACTAAAATACTAAAAATCAAATATTTTATATAAGCAGCAACTAAATATTATATGTTAATATATAATATAAAAAAATACCTACACTCACCTACAAGGCTGAGACACATTAGAATCCACAGTGGAACAAAAACAACTTCCCATGACCAATTTATAAAAACATCTAGTTTCAACGCCAAAAATATAAACTGAAGTATATTTACAGCACAAAAAAGCTCCAACTGAAAAGATTAATATAGTAGTAGTAGTGTCAGAGGAAAACTAGTGTTAAAACACTACCTTCCTTGTATAGCATGTTTAAAATGGTGGAATGCAATTCTACACTATCTTATTACAAGACCTAAATAGTTTATTTCCTAAGGTGGGAACCGAACCCACAACAATTTCATTTAATAGACAGACACTGTGTTGCTGTACCACAATGCATTGATATTATTATCTAAGATTTTTTTTAAAACAGAGTAAACATGAAAAACAAGGTAAACAGAGAAAACCTTATCAATATGCTTGTGTTCCATTTTTCCTGAACTCAATTGTTTTTCCAGAGCAGAGAAATAGAAAGAAATCATTCCTACTCTATTAATCATTTGCTAGCGTTTTGTTCATGGCAAAGGTTATGGTTTCTGAGGTCAAAAAAATATTTTAAATATAATACCTTTCCCAAATGGGTATTGGACCCACAACCAAACACAGTCTCAGTGTGAAACATTTTCTTTTTAAATTTTGGGTAATGTAGTTTATAGAGAATGTAATGAATGACATATTGATAATTACCTCATAGCTTCTATCATGTTTTACACACCATATACAAATTGCAATCGACACAATGCTTATAAAAATAAGTGGTATAAAAACTAGTATCCAATAATGGCGAGCTGTTGTCAACTGATCACATACAAGTAGTTCAAACATAAGCAAGATTAAATGTATGGCAAGACTAATTAACATTGCTTTGTAGTGAATATATGCTTCACCTTCCAGTCTGTAACAATATAAATACAGTAAACAAATTGATTGATTATTTGCAATAAAATATCATATAGTATAATTTCATGTTATTTAATGTAACACATTCTAAAAAAATATATTGTAGCATTTCAGAAACAATAATAACTTACCTGAAATGAGGATATTGCCACCAAACATATGTACCCACTGTGGCACCCAGAACAACTAGGAATTTCCATATCCATATTGGTGTAAATACTGCCCAGTACGACCATGTTATTGTATTATCCAATTTTAAGGCCAACAGAGCCGTAAATACTAGCAAGCAAGTATGTACGACAAATTTGCTGTGAAAATTAAAAATAATAGTCACCAAACATTATTATATAAATAGAAGCTATTAACACATGCCATGTCATATTTTGAAATGTACCTAGGATTAAAATCCTGAAAAAGGGTCTGTAAATTCATTTCCATACACATTAAGCTTTTTGTTAGCAAAATCTAGTAACATTTCACGAAGGACTAATAGTTCTGGGTCGAACGTCGATGCACAATTATTGTAAAGTGAATACAAATTACAAATGTCATATTTATAATTAGTAATCTGTGGTTGATTGATAGATATGGTATGTACGAATATAAAACGAATGCATATCAATATACTTTACTTACTTTCAAAATTTTTAAATAAATATTTTATTTAATGCAATCATAATCAGATAAATAATTTAATTGTGAGTAGAAATCGTTTAGACTCTGTGTGGGCTCAAGAATGCAGTAAACGAGACGATTGTGGCTTTGATTCTCATTCAGGGAAATTGAATATTAATTATATGAGATAATGTAAATATCTATACTAGTCTATACTAATCTATACTAGTATTATAAAGAGGAAAGATTTGTATTGTCGTATATATGTTTGTATTGTTTTCACACAAAAACTACGGGACCGATTTCAAAAATTCTTTCACTGTTAGAAACCTGCAACTTCACTGATCAATATAGTCTATACTACATTTTCAAAAAATTGCAGATTCTTAATAAAAATGCAATAATATAAACCAAGGTGTGAAGAAATTGGTCTTAAAAATTCTATCATCGCGTGCGCTGCGAAAACTATTGATAATTGAATAAAACAATGTTATACAGTATTATAGAACGCATCAATATCTATAAAAAAGTCCGTGATGCCATATGTCCAACTACTGTACTTTTTATATTTTATAAGTTGACAAAAGTGCCGACAATAATCAAACCATATTATTCATACCTCTGTATTAATCCTTATCCTAATAAATGATATTATATTTAAGATAATTTTAATACGTGTAAAATAATAAAATCGGACATTCCATTCAAAAGATATAACGAATTTAAAAATATTAATCTTAAGAAAATCATGTAATAATAAAAAATGCAGAGTGTGTGGCCTCGCGCACCGTAGCGGCGTGACTCTGTGGAGGGGGGGGGAGGTGCATGGATATCACTAAAATTATTGAATAGGCTCCGAAACTACTCTTATATCGCGTACGCTGTGGAAATTATTGACTATATAGCAAAGGGATGTACTACAATTTTATATAAAAAAGTTTACGATACCATGTGTAACTGTTAGAGTAATGCCACAATAACCAAATTTTCAAAGGAAAACGTGCAAACTAACTAGAACAGAGCCGTCATCGTAGTGTCCCTCTGGGACATATAAAAAATATTTGTATTATTATAAAAGAATAAGAGTGTATAATTTTTTAAATTCCCCCAAATAATAATTTTTGATAATTTTAACGAACATCGAAATGCCGAATTTTAATGAAAATGAAAATGCAATTATGGTTTTAATAAATTTCACTTTAGAAATCTTAAGTGCGTTGCAAGCATAGATTATTAATTAAAATAGGAATGTAATTCCCTGTATTTTAATAAATAAATAATTCACAAATTTAAGAAGGCGAAGCCGCGAGCTTTTCGCTAGTTAAATATATTTACATTTCCTCGCACTGGTAACGACTTAATAAGGCAAAGCGCGACATTGAATTTTGCGACTCAACACGCATTGCCAAAGATTTAGACACGCACGAACGAAGTGTCTTAACGCAGGGTTACAGTGTCAAGAGAAAAAGAAGTAGATTTCATATTATTCTTTCTATTCAAACTTTGAATTTCAAAGTGACATTCATAAGGTAAATCGTACTCAAGGGCGCTCCTATTAGGCCATAAAGAAAACATAAGTAAAGTTTGTAACGTCAAAAAGCATTTGACAATTTCTTAATTTTCAAGTATTAAGTAGGGACAGAAATCAATTCCTAAATTTAGTGGTCTATTTCTCTATTACAAATATTAACTTATAAATGAAAATTGCAGAATAAGTAACTATTTAAACAATATTCTTTTATAAATAGCTACATTATGGCCTCACCGTCTCCAAAATCACCAGAACAAAGTGAAAAAAATAAACAATACGACCGGCAATTGAGATTGTGGGGTGATCACGGACAAGTTGCACTAGAAAATAGTCATGTTTGCTTAATAAATGCAACAGCATTAGGCACAGAAATTTTAAAATCTATTGTTCTTCCTGGAGTAGGTGCTATAACGGTAATTGATCATATTATTGTCAGCGATGAAGACATAGGTACCAATTTTTTTTTAGAATGTTCGAGTAAAGGACTAAATAGAGGATCGGAAACCCTTAGACTTCTATTGGAATTGAATCCTGCAGTTCAGGGTCATGCTGTTCAAGAGACACCAGAACAAATACTTCAAGATAATCCAGATTTTTTTAAATGTTTTAGTGTTGTTATAGCTACGTCACTTGGAGAAAAAGTTGTACAAAAATTAGCACAGCATTTATGGGATATAAATATTCCTTTTGTATTATGTACATCTATTGGCTTTTTAGGATCTTTTAGAATACAAATAAATGAACATGCTATAATTGAAACTCATCCAGAAAATGAACAAATTGATTTACGTTTAGATGTGCCTTTTCCTCTACTTGCTGAATACTTAGATGTTTTTAATGTAGATAACCAAGAGTTAGAAGGTTATGGCCATATTCCATGGATTGTTATTTTGTATAAAGCCATTCAAAAATGGCAAATCTCTAATCAAAATAGATGGCCAATTAGTAGAAAAGAAAAAAATGAAATTAAAGATATCATCAATGAATTTGTATTTAAAGATGAAAATGGTATTCCTATGGAACTGGAAAATTTCCAGGAGGCTTTAAGAGCTGTAAATACTGCTTTGGTCCCTACATTTCTACCAGTATACATCCAAGATCTCATTTACAGCAGCTCTGCAACAAATTTAACCAAAGAAAGTTCACCTTTCTGGATCATGTGTTCAGCATTAAGAGGTTTTGTTGAAGCAGAAGGAAAAGGTAAATTACCCCTCAGAGGAGTATTACCAGATATGACAGCATCTACGGAACATTATATCAAACTTCAAAACATGTATAGAGCACAAGCAGCTATGGAAGCTGAAATAGTATATAGAAAGGTTCAGGAAATTGTAGCCCAGCTTCACTGTGATAGTATTAGTGAAAATGAAGTTAAGCTATTCTGTAGACATGCTTATAATTTATTTTTAATAAGAGGATCAAATATAGCTGTAGAATATCAACTAGGTAATGCTGTTGCTTCTTATATAGCACGATTTTTAGAGGAACCTGATGTTATGATGGTCCATTATATAATGCTGAGAGCTGCAGAAAAATTTAGATCTGAGCATTGTCGTGCACCTGGAGAGTGGGAACCTGAAGGTGACATTGCTAAATTAAAAGCATGTGTCACTAAAATACTAAGTGACATATCTTGTTCACCATTTTCAAAAGATGATCATATTCATGAAATGTGTAGATATGGTGGAGCAGAGATACATAGCATATCTGCATTTCTAGGAGGATGCATAGCACATGAAGCAATTAAAATTGTTACTAAACAATATAAACCTGTTAATAATACATTTGTTTATGATGGAGCTTCAACTAATACTGCTACTTTCACATTTTAAATCTATTTATCTTATATTTAATAAAAAACTACATTTTAAACATAGGAGTTTTATTGGAATCTAATGAAAAATTAAGACTCAATTAATATTGTTTATTAATTTATCCTTTCTTTAAATATTGTATTGAATAATCAAGATCAATGATTATTTTATGTATAAAACATTGAAAAATATTGCACAGGTACAAGCTAATAAGGGATTAAATAATTAGCTACAGTAAAATTCTTCATAGTTGTGTATTTTCAGAAAGTTTAACCAGTTATTGATGAAAAATAAAAGAAATAGTTGGAAAACATTCTCATTAACAATTTTTAACACATAAATTAGATAAAATAAACATATCACATGATAAAAACATTATTTCAAACAAACATTTGGCTAAAATTCACATGGCAGGCTCATAAGGTTATACCAATACTAGCTATTGCCCATGACTTCTTTGAAAAAGTAAAAATATCTTCTATTCTTTTAAAATATAATTTAAAATTGAAAATCTTTAAAAAAAAAACTTCATACACACCATTCTAAACATTTTGGTTAAAAAAAAGAAAAATAGATTTTTCTCCATCAACTTTGCCACTCTTTATTTATAAAGATTATGAGCAAATTTTTTCATTTATAATTAAACTGTTACAATATTGAGATTATTGAAAACTAGAAAAAATATAATTTATCTATTTAAAGATGTACAAAATGGCTCTCTAAATTGTTTTGGTAGTCACATAAGAATGGTTTGCTTTATTATATGTCTGAGACTTGGTAGCTTTCAAAACACAACAGTAAGAATTTCTCATTTGTTACCTACTTATTTCACCTTAACCATAATTTCAATCGTAAGGCATCAACCCCATTAAGGTAGTACCGAAATAAACGTTTATCTCTCACAAATCCCAGATTTTCATAAAGTTTTAATGCGGGTTTATTTGTAATTTCAGTTTCTAACACCACTTCATCAGCATTGTCCTCTATCATTGCCTGAAAAATTAAAACACATTGTTTTTGTGGTATTTAGCAAATAAAGATTGTCTAATAATATATACTAATAGTACTAATAGTATTAAGACACTCTCATGCCCATACATTGCCCAATTTTTGAGACAGTCGAGTGACAACTCAATACACATGAATTCAGTGTCATAAAAGTGAAATCAAATGTAATATTACTGATGTATGTAACACTTATTTCCATTTACAGTACAATCTAAATAATCTAGCTAAACACTAGATTGGAACATTCAATAATGAAATATTTTTCCCAAACGCAAAAGTTTGAACCCAAAAGTATGAACCAAATTGCACAACAATGTATCTTAATTGTCTTACAGTTACTATGGTAATAATGTTAATAGTGAAATATGTTATAGTGATGAAACACTGTAAATCTACCAGAGATTATTAGCAACTAAAATATTTCACAATAACAATAGGTTGTTTATTTTCACAAAATATTTTAGTTATCTTATTATATCTTTAATAGTATCTATTAAGTGAGATTTTACTGTATTTTCAGTAAAAGTTATATTGATAAAACATAATATTAAGTATATAAAAATATATATATTGTTTACCCTTATTGCTTTCTGAACTAATCTTGAGCCAATTTTCTTTTTCCTATATTTCTCATCAACAGCCAACATAGCTATATACCCTCTTTTAACATTATTTCGATGCATATCTAATTTACAAACAATGGCACCAATACATTTGCCCTCATGACTTGCCAAGAAACAAAGTTTAGGCCAATTATGAATAAAGTATCTATATGTATAGATGGAGTAAGGTTCAGATAGATCTTTCTGAATTAGTCTCATGATCTCAGGCATTTGTAATTCAGATTCATAAGAGAAAATTTCAATTTCATCCTTACGATCTTCAAGAGAACAGTTCGCAAGGCTTTCATTTTCACTACATCTAACCTTGTTTGTAGCATTGATTTCACAATTTTCGACAATATTATCTTCTACGGCATCACTACACTGTACACTATTTACATTTTTTTCGACTTCACTAGGTGTTGCGTCTAGTGCTTTATTTAAGTCGTTGACACTATCTTTAGAATGGTCACTGGTACCATTTGTTAGGTTACTATTAAGTTTGTTAATATGAAGAGTATTTGCTAAAGATTCGTGTAATTTATCACTCCATTTACATATGTCTGTTGTCGATTCAGGAGGATCTTTGGATATTATATTACTTTTATTTTTCGCGCTTGCATTTTTCTGGCTGCACATCATATTTTGAACATTTTCATCAGATACTTGATTCATGTTGCTGTGACTCTATCTATTTTATGTACACATATAAACAAATGCAGGCTCATATAAATTTCACAAAAGCATTGTATTGTTATACAAACATTTTCTTGTCAAAAACGTAGAAGATTATTACCGACATCTTGGTACAAAAGTATTACCTACATAGTCCGATATAAAACATTGGTTGAAAATTTATTTTATTATATCGTGTAAAAATTATATATATACACGGGAAAAATATTAATTAAAAACGACGTGTATTAAGACATTCAAAGAAATATATTTACGAGAAGTTCTTTAATCCCTCCACAATCACATTGCAAAAATGATGAATATTTTAGTGTCGCTCTCGTTAAAAATGGAATTTAAGTTAGAAATCAGTGATGCCAGCTAATTAATCTATTTCAAGAAAGCATAAAAATACGATTTTAATTTAAATTACCACATAAAAGCAAGTTTCTAGTTTGGTCTAAGTATAGAAAACTATACAATGTACATAAAATAAAGTTTATAATAAATAAATGAAGCATATTTATAATTTTATAATATTCTTAAAAAACTAAATAAGTAAAAAAATATATATTCCAAGAAGAAAAAAGTAAAAAAAAAAATAAAATAAAACCACACAATAAAATAACTCGAAAAAATCAGCAGAAAGTATCCTTACTTCCACATTTGTGGAATAATAAAATTACCATTACACATTAATAATCATTAGTGTTCGACCGAAACAAGGTTTTCAGCCGAAACCGAAACCGAACCTTCGGCTTTGCTCTCAGATTCGGCAGAAACCAAAACCGAAACTTTTTAATATACGTCTATCATGCATATAAGTCCATCTTTAGGTTGTCATTACTGACTATTTTTATCCTATATATCATGGTCCGTACAAAATTATTTTTATACTAAGCCATACAAAATTATTTTTATCAAATATCATGTTTGGGCATTAAAACGGTAAAGAAAATTAATGTTACGAGATTTTTGGGATGGGTTTTTGAGAAATTGTAGTTATGTATAAATTATGTATATTTTATGTTTCAAAGTTTAAAATCGCAGAAACATATGGCATTTCTTAATGATATTTGAAAACATACTCAAAGTATGTATATGTTGTGTTATGGTATCATCCCCAACACTTTAGGTTATACATTATGTGGCAAATTTTGCATACAATAAAGAAAATAGATCATCCAATTTCAGATAAAAACGAACCAAGTATACCTTGGCCTAAACCAACCAAGTATACCTTAAAAATGAGACTATTTAACTTTAATGAAGGATTGTCCTGATTGCTCAGGACTATGACAGATTTTTTTTAAATATATATTTCTTTTTTTTATGAATAGCATACAGTTTTTACATTAAGCAAGCGCCCCTGTCCCAAGTCCATCCCCTCCATTCCACGAACTTTTGAACTTCCCCGCGTAGTTATCCTTAGTTAACTACAAGTGAAATGACTGACGTGACAATGTTGAAGAAAATTGAGCGCCACACTGTAAATAAATTCCTTATTAAACAAGGAAAAAGCCATTTATGAATGTTCAAATGTAGTCAAGTGAATTTAAAGGGGCAGACAGACCATTGAAGACGAACCTCGTTCGTGTGGCGCAGTTACTGCCTCTACGGATGAAAATGTCAATAAAGTTACTTGTAATTAAAGATGCCCAAATGAAAAAGATGACTAACATTCCTATGGGTACCATAAAAACTATTCTTCATGACTGCTTTAACCTTTCAGAAGTTAGTGCGCGGTGGGTCCCGGGCATATGCTTCCAGCGCCAGAGAAACAAATGCGAGCCGAGTGATGTAGTGAGTGTTTGGAGCTTTGTGGGGAACAAGCTACGAGTATTTTCGAAAGAATTGTTAATGGATAA
>DWAN01000664.1:0-21885 GCA_018230445.1 Heliconius hewitsoni | reverse complement strand
ACACTGCATAAATAGTTTATGACAAAAAAATTAATATATTTGCAAAATTTGGCGGTACACTTTTGAAATTTGGCGGCACAGTGATTGAGAATCAGTGTATCAAGTAACAAGTGTCTGACTGTAAACGCGACTGATTGTCGGTTCGATCCCAACTCGAGGAAATAAAATATTTATTTGAATTTTCATTTTCTTCACTCTAGTGTCGAAACAAAACGCGGTGTTAAGTTCCACCATTCAACACCCAATGCAATGAAAAGAGGGAAACGGAGTAGTTTCTCTTTGCCTAGTGCCTACCCTGCTGTGTGTGCGGTGCAGCATGAAGCTGATAAATTACATTATATGCAAAACGAGGCTACATATATGTATGTAAATATATAAAACGAATTACATTTAAACTTAAAATTTATTTTAGTACAACTTTAATTTAGTAATAATAAGTTACCATAACATTATAACTGTTGGCGACAGAAACGAACCCGAACAGGCGAATGCGACCGCAATATACGAATGACCAAAATTAAACCGCTTTGGTAGTTGACCAAAAGTATTTACTTAATTTTCAGTTAAATTTTGACGCTAATTTCACATTATAACTAGCGGTGAGTTTTGTTTATTAAAATAAATTTGAATTACAATCATTTTGTGTTTAGTATACGCTGCATAAAATTTTAGTTTTAATCAAATTTAAGCTTTAACAAATATTAATTCACAGATTACACTAACTAAAACATATACTCGTTTTTGTTGGATTGTTTGCATATGTGATTTGTTTTGGATTTACTCTAGTGGAGTAAATAGAACTTTTACGTTAGGAAACGTATAAAAATATGTGAACGTATGGCTTAGCGGTCAGAGTGCTTGAACGGTTTCCAAGAGACGTGGTTTCGTTGTTCTCGGCCTAGCCAATTGCAGAAATATTTATGCTTATATATAAGTTCTACTGACGCAAACGCGGCTTCGCCTATGGTTATTTTATAGCGACATTAAACAAAACCTTTATATAAATTTAAGCCTATATTATTCTGATGTATAAGCTATATTACTGTGAAGTTTATTTAAAATCCGTTCAGTAGTCATTGCGTGAAAATGGAAAAAATCCTCCCTCACACTTATCTTTTAATTTTAATTTTCGTAATATGTAACTAGGCTTATTAATTTTGAAGTTATTGATTCTGCGTGTTCCTAACTAATGAAAGTATTTTTTTTCAACTTATGTTGTGTATTCCGCATAGAGCAGGGTAAGCAAAGGGAGACTAGTGTTAAGACACTCCACTTTCCATCAAATTCTGGAAACATTGCGTGTTGAGTTGCGTAACTCAACGCCGCACTTTGCCTCGACACCAGATCAAAGAAATAAAAATATTCAATATTTCATTTCCTCGAGTCAAAATCGAACCCACAACCTACCTACCGACTGACTTCAAACTAATTGAGTTTAAAATTAATAATTAATTGAACACATTCTACAAATATAAGCTTGTAGTTGCTACGACGTATCATGAATTTATAGCTTAGAGCTTCACAGGAGTTGTGCGGAGTATTAGTAAGTCAGTTTAATAAGATCTAACTGCACCCACATAGCTAAGATGTCTTATCGAGTTAGATTATTCTAGTGGAGATATTCGATGGAGTTTAGTTATTATTTCAGTACAAATAAGCGGAAAACCACAAACCTAATGCTCTATATGATTCAATAGTTAAGAGTACTTTAATATAATGTTTTATTTTTTTAATTTAACTTGTGATTTGTTTTACTTTTTTATCATATATCACTGAAGCTATCATTTATGATTGAGAAGTAGATGGTAGATGGAGTATCTTAGCACTAGGTTCCCAGGTTCCTTATGCCTAGCCTGCAATGTGCGGCCAATAAATATATAACGCTATGATCCCGTATAAATAAAGTAATGCAACGGCTGAATAGAATGCATAGCTCTGAAGCTTAATAGTAATGCGATCGTCGTGTTACAGAGTTGGCTGTGTTAAAATTAATAAAGTAGTAATACTTTCATTAAATTACATTTTTATAAACCTATGCAGTATTTCTTAACGACTTCATAAAGTTTATGAAGCCATCGTAGCGCAATGGGATAACCTCTGACTTGTACAGTCAGAGGCTGCCGTTTACCGCAGCCGTCAGATGAATGATTACATTATGTATTTAAATTGTTTTCATATGTATAATATTTAACATTTGATAAACAATTAGAGTGGTTACAGAACTTTGCATCCGTGTGGGTCAATTCTTTTGTCGGTAAATTTGAGAATGTAGCATTAATCGATTTTAAGCTTGTTCCCAATTTATTTTTATGTTTTTGATATGGGATTAGTTTTTGTAAATAATTTGTTACTGTTAATCATTAATTCATGGCTATTATTGAGAGTTACTTTACGTAACTCTCGTACATTCTGTATCTTTACTTTCATACTTGACCTTAATTTTACTTATTTAATATTAATCATCAATTATTTTTACTTTTTCTTTATACATCCTTAATGATTATAAGACCTTGTTATCACGTTTCTATGCAAAGTTATGGTATTGGATTGGGTTACATGAATATGTGAGTGTTTGAGTCAATCACTTCGTTTTTGTATTTGTTATTAGTTCGTTTGGGCAAAATTTCAGTTTTAAAATTATTCACTAGCTGAGGAACTTATATAAATGTACCAAATAATATACATGTAAATGATAGAGTGTACGAGTTGTGAAGGGTTCAGTAACTCGAAAACTCTAAAGGGAAAAGTAACTCGAAATTGTCATGTAAAATTACATATGACAGTTTTTGTTAACTTGGCTCCATATGTTTTCTCGTGTCTAGATTATTAAGATTATTTTTTAAAATCATAAATACTACTAATAAAATAACATTTCAACCATTACTTTTAGTTAGCCACAACTGTTTGCCATTTGAAAGATATGCACAGATAAGTAAATGCAGAAAAGATGACAATATTTATTATATTTTTTTATTCAAAAGAAACGAATATATTTTGTTCAAAACATTTGTAGTAAATAAGCGAAAAAGCACAATAACGAAGTACTTCTGTACTGTCTGTTAATTAATCAAATCAGTTCCCAACATTCGTCTCTCTGAAATTAAAAATACGAGTATAATTACCGTACATACAAATGTGTATTTTTAAATTTTCGTGTTGTATTTGCATTTGGGAGCACGATATGAGCGCTCACGTTAATAAACCAGTGCTCTCTTGAGACTTTTCCTGTGTTATTGAGTCGATATTGGCTTATACTAGTTATATCTATTTGTGATTAGTTAGTCCCAAGATAGATTCAGAATGAGAAGCGAAGCAATATAAGCGTTTTGGTTCATTTTATATGAATTTATTTGTTGTTGATTATAAGTTTGATTTTTATACATATTTTTATGTTAGCAGTATTCTTTATTTGTATTTCAATTTTTTTCCGATATAAAGAATGTTAGTGGGAAGTGGAGTGTAAGACACTAAGCTTACCCTACCCTGTTTCACGCTGAATATACCGTGAAGCTGAAAACAAAATATTAGCCTAGGTATTAAAAATTAAATTATGTTTTCGTAAATTGTATTCACCAAATAATCAAAGTTTATATAAGTAATTACTATTACTTCTCTAACTTTCATGAGCAATCAGTCTTAAGATTGGAAACTTAATTAAACTTGTTATAAAATATTAAATACCGAATAGTAAACTAACGCACGTTTTGATTAATTTTTTAAAAATAATAAAAATAATATTATCTACTTGTTTTCATCAAACCTTACTTCTCATTATGTCATTATCTTTTTTGTAATTCATAGCGTCATGGGTGCCAAGATTTGTCGCTTTTCTGGATATTGTGTTGAGTGGCGGAAAACAAATCCGCGCTTTGTCTTGTCACTCGTTAAATAAAAATTATTCGTTCCCTTGTATTTCAATCAAACCCACATCTGTCGCGCTTACATATACTCAAAATATAATCGAACCAGCGCCAGGCGGCTTGCCCACCGAGGGTTCCGTATAAAAATTAGAGGACTCGTGCTTTTTCTGAAATTCAACCTTAGCTTAGCCAGAGCCCTTTCACAACCTCACTTGAACTAGCGGCTTTAATACCAAATTGTGCCTGCCTTTTAAGGCTATTATTGTTTAGATTTAATCACAAATGTATAGTTTTCAGATTTATTCCTGAACTAGTACTACCTGTAGATACGATCTGGCTGGATTTGATTTTTTTATCTTTTTTAAACTAAATGTAGAAATATGTTTTTTTTTTAGGAAATCAATGAACCGTAGGTTCGAGTATATGGTTGGAATTTCAACTCGATATCTCCAAGCGTCCCAAAAATAAAGGCTCTTGACGACAGTCAGGCAGACAGACGGACAGACAACAAAGTGATCTTATAAGGGTTCCTTTTTTCCTTAAATGGTACGGAGCCCTAAAAGTAATAAATATATATAATTTTACTAAATTGCACATTCCATTTTGGATTATTAAACACAATATTAAGTTAATATTAATTGTAAATGTCTCCTGACATTGTCTTAAATCCCATTAACACGGAGAATATAACCTTTTAGGCAGTCAGCCGAATTGTATTTAATCCACAGTGTCGTTATAAATGACTATCCACCGAAGGGTCCGCATGTTGTTCTTATCCATCTCTGAGACGTCGCGTACTTTCGCCTGCTTCGTGTAGATAAGGCTCACGAAGTATTAAACACAGATTATTGCGCATTTTCTCTACAATTTACATAAGTCAATATGTATTATGCTTCATCAAATAGAATTTCAATCCCGTATTGGAATGTTAGCCGTTATAGATATACAACGAATTCTATTACTTGTTATATATTACATTTTTTCGATTTAGCTTCACGCTGTATCCCGCACACAGCAGGGTAAGCAGAGGGAACCTAATGTTAAGACACTCCGTTGCCCACTTTCCGCTGAATTCTGGGACCATGGAGGGGGTTTAGTGGTGGAACTCAACGCAGCCATTTGCCTCGAACCAGAGCGAAGAAATGGAAATATAAATTTAAGTAAATATTTAATCTCTTCAAGTGGGGATCGAATTCCCAACTAGTCGAGTTTACAGTCACACTTTGTGCCGCTGCGCCACGACTGGCCTCAATATATTAGGTAAATTTATAAAACATTGGCAGAAGCTTACGGCGCTTAGAATATGTGTAAGTAACCTATAGATGGATTACTATATGTACTGCAAAAGTAATGAGTATAATGTTACTTTAATATTTCATTACAGCTCCTTTTACTGTGCGATTTAAAGTCACTTAGAAGCGCCTATATGGAAAACTAAGTACTACTAAAGTATATCATTCCTAAGGTAAATATTTATATCGAATGAATACCTTGAAATGAAATAAAATAGAGACCCGTCGTGGAGTAGGGATGCTTTAAGTTTTAACTGGATTTTTCCTAGTGTTTCTAAGATAAAGGCTTTGGACAGACAGACAAACGGGCGGATAAAAAAGTAATCCTGTTCCTGTTTCCTTAACAGATATGAAATTCTAAAAAAATTGCTTTCTCTTTTATATACATATTCAAAATATTAACAAATTGAAATAAAAACAAAGTAATTAATTTTCTTCGAAATGTGTAAAAATAACAATTTAACGTTTTACCACAGCGAAGTTCTTTGCAAGGGAGCGAGAACCGTAAATGTTTGGGGTAAACAATGAGCCCGCAATTTGCGGTGACATGGCTTTGTTGATGCAAATCAAAATACGACCAAATACGATCATGATGTTATTCTTGTATTTTTTGAATTGCTATATAAGATATTTCCTTTCTGCTACGCCTATATATCAATTATAGTATATATCAATATTTAAATTATTTTTAAAGAAGTTGATTATGTTCCTTCTTTTTTCATTCTACTATCTGTTCAGGCGTTAACCTTCATGAATAGTAGATAACTTAATAAGAAAATGAATCGTGATAAACTTTTTAGAAGTATTGGTAAACGTTAAAATCAATAAAATACTTACTAGCGTTACCGCTACCCGTTTTATACCATACCATGCTGTTGGAAATTGTGTAGCATATATTTAAACTTTATATTAGATCCACCGCAGAAAATCTAATTAGCAATATTATCCGTTCGTCGTTGTAACGTGTTGACAATAAGCATACCGAACTTAATATCCTGTAAAACGAAGCTATTACTTAAGCAATCTGCACTTAAATATCCTCCACAAATTGAAGAATTTGTATTGTGTTCTACAAATGCAATTAGTTAAATTTGAAACAAGATAAGTTAATTGTCGTGGCCAATTAGTTGTGGCGTTCGTGTCGTGTCGAGGCCAATCGTGGTGCAGGGGCACAAAATGTGACTGTAAACGCGACTGGTTGTTTATTCGATTCCCACTCGAGGAAATGAAAAATTTATTTAATTTTTTATTTACATTTCTTTGCTGTGTAAACACGCAATGTCTTAGCAGTAGGTTTCATTTGCCTACCCTGCTGTGTATGGGATACCGCAGTGAAGCTGATTTAATTTAATTTTTATTTAATTGTGAGAGCATAGTGTCTTGAATATTGACGTCAGGTTCTCTCTGGCTAACTCGTACACGAAATACAGCGTGGAACATTTTTTTTAATTAACCCTATAGATTATGGAACATGTAATCAGGTTAAAACGATCTATAACATAGAAAAGCTAGAAAAGAATGAACATTTTGAAATTCATATTCAACATATAAAGACAAACAATAGGAATTCATTTTTTAACGTTGCAGTCAAAATAAATGTCTTTAACCTATCAAACGAAATAAAAACACTCGAGTTGGGTTTGTAGTTGACTATTTTATTTTGTATTGGTCTTTGTATTTTTGAAGGTTTATCAAAAAATAACATAACGCCAGCTTTTTTTAAAGTGTAGTTGACAAAAAATGGATCACCTACAGCGATACAACCATTTTTTCGCATTTTGAGGGTTAGCGACTTTAAGTTGATAAAACGTTTTGTGACTTTGTTTATATATTTTTTATTTACTTCTATAACGTTTTATTGTGGCTTGTCGAATTGTATTTAATTTTTTTATATATCTCCTGCAGTTACTGGAGTAGACAGAAAAATAGTAGTGTCCATTTACTCGAAATTTATATTCTGATAAATAACTAATCATGCCGTATTATTTACGACCCTGTAATATAATATAATATGTTATGTCCTACGATAAGTCAAACGTCATAAAATCAGTACACCATAATGTTAATGTTATTGGAAACCGTAAATAAAAGGAAAATTGCTATATCGTTTCTATGTGCGGGCAGCGTTGGAGAGCCTTGGGTATACTGCGCATAATGAAGATTTGTAGCGGGTAATAAAATACTATTGTGTGTCGTATCTCTTTGTATCGCCATTCACAAAGCCGGACACTGGAAGTCCGTGATTTCATTTCGTAGGAAAATTACCAGCATCCCGTTTAAGTTATTTATTAACTTGCTTAGCTTTGTTTGGTTTAGGGATTTGCAAGCGGTTCTAATCGCGCGGTATTTATTCAGACGTAAATATTCATATGATAACGCTTCATTATGAAACGTAAATTGAACCTGCATTACACTTTTAAATTAAAAAATATTACATGAAGAATATATTTTCTTTTTTAATATGGGAAACAAAAAAGGTTTTGGTAGAGTAATTGATTGAAAATAAAAAATAAAGGTATTATGTATCTGTATATAAAAATGTGGATGGTTTATTTCATTACTACAACAAAAAGAAACATTCAATTGAAACTCTACAAAAAAATCATTAGTGTTTGTGGTATTTCTTGTACGAAACAAGCCCTGCATGCACAATATTCAATAAAACAAAGGCAGAGCTAAAGTATTTTACACAATTTGTTAGCCCGCGGAGAACTTTCAACCCGAGTTTTAATTACAAGCGACATCAAGCAAATAGAGGTTCATAAAATGCTTTTCAAGTTGAAATATCACAGAAGGCAAATTGCACTGAGCGAGTCGACAATTGAAAAGCTGATGTCTGTCCCCTGCAATAGTATGACTGTGCATTAACGATTATATCCAGATGCAGCGAACTTTGGAATATGCAGGACTTCAATTTATGTGTATAATTTTGTACATATCTAGATTAATACTTAGTAAACTTAATCTATATTTACGTCGTATTAATATTATTATTGTAATGATTTGATACTTTTTGGTCAGCTTCACGCTGTATTCCGCACACAGCAGGGTAGGCAGAGGCAACCTAGTATTAAGACACTTCGTTCCCCACTTTCCACCGAATTCTGGAGGGATTGCGTGCTGAGTGGCGGATATCAACGCCGCGCTTTGCCTTGACACCAGAGCGAAGAAATGAAAATATATATGTAAATAAATAATCAAGTTTCTCGGGTGGGGATTGAACCTACAACCAATCGATTTTACAGTCACGCTTTATGCCTCTGCGCCACGGCCAGCCTCAATATATAATACTTATTGGTATTCTACAATATTAGAATTTCATTGAGTATTTTAATCATATATCATTTATATCATATTATCTATATTCAATTGGATGAACTGTTGGATATTTTATTACTTTAGTTATTCTTGCAGCAACCCTTATACACCACTACGCATGCGTATTTTATAATATGTGAACCGAAAGCATATAAGCATACGGTTTTATATCAATTGATTGAAACGATTTGTATGTTTATTTTTATATTTCAACTTTTTAATTAATTAAAAAGCCAATATGTTGCTTTTTTAGATGGATATGTATGTACAACTTAAATATATGTATATATACTATTATCATGATATCTATTTTCACGATTTAAAACTATAATAACAGTTATGTCTTAATGTGTGATTTAAGAGATTTATATAATATCTTAAGTTCGCAATATTTGCAGTAACTGCGCCTTGCTGAGAACGCCGGGTAAATAATGATGTTGGAGCGCGAACTCAGCTACATGTAGAGCGGTGTCGTAATGTAATATTAAAGCGACCGCACGCTCGCGGGTTATAGGCAAGACGCGAAGGCCTAATTGACATATAAACTAGATCATAATCTAATGTAGATTAATCAACATCAGCAAGGTAGGCAGACGGAGATTTCTTTGATTTGATTGAATGGTGGAACTCAACGCCGGGCTTTTGCCTTGGTGCCAGAGCAAGGTTTTTGGTACAGACATACCCTTGTGCTGCTTCGCCACGAAGGCCTCTATTATGCCTGTATTATTGAGTAAAATGTAGTTATAAAAGATAATGACGATTTCCATTTACGTAAACACAAATTTCAGATGACTTACTCTTACTTATTTAATTTTTTTTTTTGACATGATTTTTTGTATCCTTATAAAGGTAATCTTTTGGATTTTTTTGTCCAATTTGAGATATAAATAGGTATTTTATGCTACATTGATATGAAATGTGGGGTATTTAAAATATCAGCTATTTAATTGAAATATGTTGTAACGACACCGTAATCTGACATTCATACTGACGTTGGTGTAAATCTGGATTTGTGTGACATGTAGAACAATAAAATTTACAGGAGCGGCTCATTTTAAATAACTGCATGATATATTTTGTATAATATAGAAAATTACATTAACGAAAATATTTTACATTAATTAATTTATGTATAAATTGGGTACTAATTATAATATAACTTATTTTCATTAAAATATTATTGCACTAAAAATACTTTGCATTACATGTATGTCTTTACCTTTCTTGCCTTTAGCAAGTTCGCAGTGAGTTTTTAAGTAAATGAGCGAAATTATGAAAATTATTATTGTAAAGAATATTTTAAATAATTTTTACTGTTGTATTTTATAAAAATGAAACATTCAATAGGTATCGCAAGACTTTGATTTGATTAAGAAAAAGTGAAAATATTAAGGGGAACGGAGTGTCTTAACACTAGGTTTCCTCTGCCTACCCTGCTTTGTGCGTGCCAGCGTGCACAGCGTGAAGCCGAAAATATTAATATTAAGTGAAATTCATTGTTAAGATTTTTCCTAGAGAATTATAAATTGTAAAGGTTATTATAAAATAAATCTGTCAAGTGCTAGTCAGATTCATTTGCCCGAATTCCGAATCAATTTCATAGTTGTAGGTCAACGTTAAGTACATCTTATGACAATTAACAATTTAAAGTTTGGTTAATTTATTATATTTAAAATTAACTACTAAAAATTTTGTATCAGTATTTTTCTATAGAATACTCATTTTCGGATCACATGGATTTTTATCCCCTTATTTGTATTGTAAGTTCTTATTTATTATCGAGTTTCTTAATTTTGAATCCACTTGAAATAGCTTATAATTATATTAGATTTGATTACGCGGCGATTTACTTATAAAATACAGCAAAAACGATGCATAAACGCTCGTATCTTTTAATTAGGGACCGTAGACATGGCTATTTGACAATTTTGACAGACGAATAACAAAGTTATAAGGATACCTATAAGGATACCTGCTGAGATATGGAACCCTAAAAATGACGACTTGATTTGGATTGTTGATTTTATTATGTGGTGTTTAGACATACACACATACTCGTACATTCTTATAGCAAAGACTGTAGATGTAGCTGACTGATAGCAAAGACGTCAAGTGTAAGTCTTAATTTAATGAACCGATACTAAGTAGTACCTATGAACTAATATAATATTGTACCCTTGGAACTAAATGTAATCAGATCGAAGTCTCGCTGAAAGTGAGTTCCTGCGAAATCAATTAAGCACCGTAATTACGTACGCTTTGGGTGCTCTTACGGCAGAAGGTAAGTAAAAGCGCTTTTGCGTCTAGCCGACTTCCTCGTGCAGTTAATTTAAATAAAGCACACGTTGAAAGGTTCCCAAGCTCTAAGGCAACATTTCAGCATAATATGAGACAACTTAGTAATTTGACGACAGTCGTGCTGGGGTGGGCTATAAATGCGGTTGTGGGTTCGATTTTCACTCGAGAAAATAAAATATTTATTTTAATTTATATTTTCATTTCTTCGCTCTAGTCTCAACAAAACAACACGCAATGCCTTTAGAATTCGGCGGAAAATGGGGAATGTCTCGATACCAAGTTCTGTCTGCCTATCCTACTATGTGCGGCACATGATTTGAAGCTGATTTATATATTAACTTAATCATAAATTAAATGATGACATATTTTGAAAAACAACCTACATCTACTACATGACATGTAATTACGCAGCTTCCGGTTGATACAAGAGTTGCGATGTCAAGTTTTTGTAACGAACGTGGTCAAGGCCGCGCTCAGTGACTCTCAGCTTAGAGGGTTAAGTCCAAAACTCAAGAGTCCTCGGCAGTAACGAACTCACGGGAAATGAAACGCGGTTATAAGATTTTTCTAAATATAAGATCTTTATTTCTTTAAAACTATAAAATTCGATTTTTATTAATGAAACAATTTATTATTAATATTGGTCTAAGAAAGTCTTAGCTCTAGAAAATAGACAATAAAAATATGATTTTTTATATTTATGATGTAGATTTTCTTATATTTTTAAAATGTTTTTCCACACTAAGTTTAAGCTCATAAAATAGGTATTAATAGAAATAATTACTAAATAAGTTCTTTCTCAATTAGGAAAGAAATATATAAGTAGCGGAATATGAAACCGCGCCTTTTGGAAAGCGTCCAAGCGCTTTTCCTACTAAGCCATATGTTCTCATCAGGCTACGTCGAAATTATTATACGTACGTTTGTTACAACTTATTTATATTGTTAGCATCTTTTTACAAATTTCTTCTATCTAATAATAAGTTCTTAGAATTATCGTTTGGCAAAAGAGAATGCATGGTATTTATTAAACATGTGCCGAATAGTCTTTTCATGGAGTAACCGAATACCGAATACTATTCGGTTTGACCTTTACTCAACCGGATATTCGGTTGAATTATTCGATTTAGCGTTTATTATTTTTCCCGTGTAAACAGGTTTCAACATGTACGCTACGAGTTTTTGTCTCTGTCTCTATATACCTTTGTAATAGTGTGTTAAAACATTTATATATCCGATTTGCAATAAAAGCCTCTCTAGAGTTGCTTGTGTCTGAAACGTAGCTATATTTAGAAGAATTTTGTTCTGTAAGAAGTAGACGTGATTTCTAGCAGTTGCTCTATATGCTTGAGCTTTATATGATTTGTCATACCACTAGTCGAAGCGCTGCGCCTTGTTCCACCGCGAGCAATAATACAATCCAATGTTCAACCAACCAATCCAACCAAACTGATCTTTTTCTTCCATTCATATTCCAAGTACAATAAAATAATATAAATATTTTTGTAATAAAAACCGTAACCGTGCGATGTTTTGTAGCGCAGTGTCAGCACGGTGTGTGCGGGTGGCGGGCGGTGACGTACAACTCGCTCGTCATCTAGTCACAGTAGCGACACGTTAAAACCTGTTTACGCGGCAAAATAATGTAACGGTAAACCGAATAATTCGGACGAATATCCGGTTCCGTAAAAGTCAAACCGAATAGTATTCGGTATTCAGTGAACCGACTATTCGGCGCATATCTAATATTTTTAAATATTTTTAGCATTTTTAAAATGTTTTTCTTAGCTTAATTACTATCAAAAACTTTTTTGTAGCATATATTTTTTTTTCAACAAAAAATCTATCATGTTTATACCTAGAATTATTAAAACTTATGCTTAAAACTTAAAAAAAATTAACAGTTTCTTGACATCTGTATAATTTTATGTATATTTAGATAAGTTTAGCGGCTGTCATATAGACTGCTTCGACTGACAGCCTGAAAACACCAATTAAAAACATTAATTTGCCTTCTGCTTAGTGTTATTAATTTAAAACAAAAATTATAGTTTTTTGGGATGCCATCAAAAATAAAAAAAGGAATATTTTTCCTTTGTTTTGGCGTAATTTTTTCTATGACTTACTCGGTACTCGGTAAAATCTTTTATCGTGACTCTGTATACAGCACACATCAGGGTAGGAATACGGAACCTAGTGTTAAGACTACCATCATGTCCATTTCTGGAGACATTGCATGTTGAATAGCGGAACTCAACCCCATGCTTTGCTTCGACACCAAAGCGAAGAAATGAAAATATGCAATATCTCATTTCCTCGAGTGGGAATCGAATTCAAAACGAGTATGCAGCCACGCTTCGTGCCTGTGCCGCGGCTGGCCTCTGGCAAAATTAATTAAAATCATTTCAGTGATTCTAGATATGCAAAAAGTAATTAACGGGAAGCTTATACACACAGACGCCATGCCATTAGGAAAATAAGTCCGAAGTAAACAAATAAATTAAATTAAATACTTTGTAAACTTGATTAGATATTCCGTCGCGCCTCTTTGACGAAATTTAAATGAAATAGTAACTTTGGGGGACGTTACCAATTGTCTTAAATGTTAAGCTCTCAAGAGAGTGCTGCTTTAAGGTCTTTGGACTGCAAGATTAATATTCCGTGAATGAGCTCTAAATATAGAATAGATGTTAATGACAAGTCTTATCTAGTGTAGGTAATTACACTGTCTGTAGTAATATATTGTTTAGATACTGTTTAGTTGATTATTTTATCATTTTTTAACGCTTTGCCCTGTTGATCTACGTGATTATTTGTAAAATGAACTGAATCATCTCTGTGTGTCCGTTTATATATGTTTGTAGTGCCTTTATATATGGACTTTTAATACGAAACATTAATATCTGGTTAACATTATCGTAGTCTTTAATAGAATTTTTATTGTTTTGGAAATGAAGAAAGACAATTTATGTTTATACTCGATGTATCACAGACTTACCACCAAAATAACTGATCTTAGATAGTAAGGTTCTAAGTATTGTTTGTTTTCTTCCTAATTGTTTTTTATTCATACATATATCTTATAACAATACTTTCTTTTCACATGTTTAATCATATTTAATATACCGACATATATCATTCCATAGAGTTGTTTGTAAAATGGGCACAATTTATTTTGTTACATTGATCATAACATTAAAACAGTTAAATATTACTTGTTGCGCTTAAAAAACATACTTCTATATAAAAATGGTTGGTGACATTATTAATTTAGAAAAAATAAATAAAAAAGGATAGAAAAAAAATCAGGTAAAAAAACGTATCAATTTTGTCGAACATCATAATGGCATATATACGGGAAGTACCCTAATACCAGTGAACCTATAATTATAAAATGTGACAAGAAGTCAGAACTTATTATACAAATAAAGAAAAAAAATCATAAGTGAAAATTTATAATGTATCTAATTTTAATTTTTGTAAATGAAATTGTTATCTGTTGTCTGTCTGTTAATAAAAATGAATGATAAATAAATCCTCTATCAAATCAATTTAGGAAAGTAGATTTTTAATATTCTGATTGCACGCGCAGTAGCTACCTACGCAAATGAAATTAATATCGTCGTTATTACAAATACGGTAACGTAATAATCGTAATGCACTATTGCATATATAACGATGCACGTTATTGAAATAATAAAATTCCATTTTAACATGTTTATATTATTACTATAGAAATATTCAATACTTTCTTCTTTTTAGGATTCCGTACATTATGAGGAAAAAACGTAACCATGATCTCAGAAGGGATCCCTCCCTTTGTTGTCTGTCGGTCAGAACTATTTGTCTAGAGATGGCACGAAGGTATCAAACTGAAATTAATATTAAATATTCAGGTCTACGGCATATGTGTTGCAACACAGAAGATATCAATCTTTTTGCACAGGTATTTTCGCTCTGCGTAACCTGACAGTTGCTTATTATTCCTTAAGCCGTTAACGTTTTTACAAAAACAAGACAAAATCACATATTTTTCTTTTTGTGTTTATATGTTTCTAAATTGTTAGACAAGAGATACTACGTAATTGCAATAAGTGATATGTAGCACTCTCTAATAATGCTTCACGCAAGTTTCCTTTCAATAAGGGCTGTCCTATTAGCAACTGCTCCCGATTGACTTTTTTTTTACTTTGCTTCATTGCTGTGGAACTGGGATGGTCTTGACTGCGGTACCGGGCGGGGAGGGACGAGAGTTGGCGATCGCAGGGAATGCCCTCCGTACGCTAATCAAGGGAAGTTTGACCGTTGGGGCCTCTCACGCCGAGGCGCGGACGTGCCGCGTGACAGGACTGACCTCGTCGTCTTTTACGGTGGCAGAGGGTGTGTCGTGAGACTGAGGAATGAATCCTGACTATGTACTGGGCGTTTGCGACTGTAATTGGGTCTAGAAGGACGCGGGTCGTTGTAGTGCTTGACTACGCGTTTGTAGAATTCCTTTAGCGATTTAAATAAAATGGGTGGCTTTCTACCCGTGACCACGAACTAATGCAAAGTGTTTAAAACGTCGGGTTTTCAAAAATGTATAATGTTAAATATACGCGATTAATCCGTTTAAAATAGTTTAATTTAAAATCATTAAAATTAATTCTTGAGCAGAAAAAACCTAAACGTCCTCCTGAATATTATTTCAAAAAAATATCTCACGTACCTACTATAAAATAGATAAATGTTTCGTAAGCAAATGTCACATTTTAAATAATTAAATCAATTTCGTGAACGTCAAATATATACGTATTCAGATTACAGTAATTGGGGATTAAGGCTGTGGGATTTTTCGCGACGTGCTCCGATGTGACGCGTCTACAGCTGACATTTATCGCGGACATCGGAAATTCAATTATGAACCGTCCTCACTCTCTTCCATGCTGTATTTTCACCCTCTGACCCCAAATTATTATTATGTAGGCCAATTTGCAAACACTCAAAACGTTTGTAAATTTAATTTTATGAATAAAGTTGTATTATTTGATATTTGTCTATTTTGTTTAAAATTAATTAATGTCAATAATAAATTCTGTTAAATTGCGTTTTCTGTTCTGTTCTTGAATTGTGGCGTCCCGAACATGCCAATTGACCACTAACTTTTCATTCAGGTAATATATAGTTAAGATATAGTTATCTGCATGCACATAGTAAGATCAAATCCAATATTTGTGGTTATAAAATAGCGAATCCAACGCATTACCGTATTATAAAGACGATCGAACGCTTAAGTCATAATTTATAAAAATATATATATTAATATTTTACAAAGAAGCCTTAATACTTCGTTACCGCGTCACGTATCGTATGTGCTTAAAGCACTGTTGCTTGTGTGTTGAGTATAATTTATTGGAAGTTGTCCGTTCAGTTTCCCTGAACTGTCAGAAGATTTATGTTTCCACAACTTCGCCCATGCACCGCACATTTATGACAGAGTTTCGTTGGAATAAATCAATTTTAGTCAACCATATTTTAAATATTTATAGGTTATACAAGAATATATTTACATAATAATATTTTAAATCAGGAACATATTTACAATGTGAACAGAAAAAAAAGCTTGTAACAACTTGCAATTTAACGCGAAAATAATGACACTAATGAAGATTGGTAGGAAGGTGGAGGTCGCGCTTTCCTGAGTCGTTACTTCTCGTGAAAAACTTAATTAAAATGAATTTCGCTTGGACAAGACCTTTTTTTGGAAGCGAGAAGTTAAAAAGAAAATCTTTAAAGAAAATGTTAAGTCAGCGAACGAAAGAAGGTTTATCAGCTTACTTAATTTTTTAGGTTATTTGTTAATTCAGGTTCATTGTAAAATTTCAAATCGCTATTTTTACAAATTACACGCAAAAAAATATTAATGTTATTTAAAAGAGATTGTAAATGCATTTATTTAAAATAAAAAAGACAACTCTCTTCTTGTATATTATGATTTTATGATACTTTTGCTCTGATTTGTTTGATCTAAGTTTGTCTTGGAATAATGTTGGCTGCCAAATCTATTATTATCAGCGAAAGCCCACAAAGAAAGCAATATAGGCTTGGTGATGCAACTGCAGAATTCACAACAATATCTCGCTTCTAGATTTGGATCGGAAATTTTCTATATTTTATATTTCTGCTTATGATTCCCTTTCAACGTCTGTGAGTGGAATATAACATTGATATAGGGATAGATTTTATTATATAATTTTATTTCATTCATATTTCTTTAAAAAAGCCTTATTTCGATAATTTACGATTATTTTAATCATTTTACTATACAGAGCGAGGGAGAGAAATTAATAGTGGCCCAATGCGACTGTAAATGTGACAGGTTGTGGGTTCGATTCTCACTCGAGAAATGAAATATTTAATATTATAATTTTGTCAAACAGGCAACAAGGCGGTGACTTCCACCACTTAACACGCAATGACCCGAGATTTGTCGGAACCTGGTTAACGGAGGTATCTTAATAGGAAGGGATTGTGTGACGCCAGGTTCCTTAGTTCCCTCTGCCTGCCCTGCTAAGTGCGGGATGGGGGCGTGTAACTATAAAAATATGGAAATGTTTAAATTAATAAAATGTGACCCCTGTGTCCAGTAAAAATGGGTTACTTGGGTTTCGCTGACTTGTACTGATGGTAAATTCAGAAAATACTGATTTATCAATAGACTGAAAATTGAAATTGTAAAATATACTTTTACAATAACAGAAACATAATGTACTACGAGCTAACCCACCGCAGATTAGATCAACAAATATAACATTTTTTATAGGTTTGCAATAAATATATTTTTATAGTGGCTACGAAGAAAAATATTTTATTCATCTGAATTGGTCGTAATGACCACCTTCACCCACTGATTTATGGGGCTGACCGTAAAAACCAACATACTTACTCATTTCCATCCTCGCATTACTCAATAGAACCTTCTATATAGAGACTGTTAGGAAATATCTATAAATATGTACGTATAGTTAATTTAGGAAAATAAAGTTAAAAGAAGAAAATGAAAAGGCGTGATTGCTATATAGGTATATTATGTGTATAACCAATAATTATAAAATATGTACTTATTATTTTATCTTGAGACATTAAAACAATTTCATTATTATTGCTTCATATAACTTTCAAGGAAGTTTCTGAAAATCACACCCTATATCTTCGAAAAATCTTAATATTCCATAGAGCTACAATGTGTCCTTTGCGTGAGTTAGAAGTGGATGCGATAGAATTTTTCTACGAATATTCTCAAACGGAATCCGAATACCAATTGCGTTTTGTTCAAATTTGTGAATTTGCTCCGAAATAATTTCTACATATGTAAGAGTATATTATTATTTGAATCATTATAAAACATGCTTGAATAAAACTGCATCATGATGAAGTCACGTTCATCAATTTATGTTTTATAAACAGATGCACTCGCGTGTACTATTTTAATAAATTATTTTTAAGTTATATTTATATGTTCAACGTAAAATTAAAATGAGCTTCACGCCGTATCCCACACACAGAAGGGTAGGCAGAGGGAATTTAGTGTTAAGACACTCTCTTTCGTTTATGTGTTGAGTGGCGTAACACAACGCCGCGCTTTGCCTCGACACCAAAGCGAAACAATGAAAATATAAATGTAAATAAATATTTCATTTCCTCGAATGGATATTGAACTCACAACTTTGCGCCCCTACGCTCCGACCGGCCTCCCCTTAATCCTTATACAAGTGATACTTTTATATTTCGGATCTTGCAATATTACGTAAGTTTGTTAAATTCATAGTAGCTAGCAGGTAAAAATTAAATTATATTAAATTAGAACGTTTCATTTAGTATACGGCATAGTATACGGCAGTATTTTGTATACGGCAAACAATATTGTTTAGTTATACGAATTATCAAAAGCAAGAATGAATGCGTATCTTCTAAGCAAATGGCCCTAACCGGCCCTAATCTAGGACTTCTATTAATCCTGATTATTATAACTATAAAACGATCATTGAGAAGTACGATTATTATTATTTACAAAAATGGACATTGGTATTATTCTTGCTTATAAATGTTTATTAAGGTTCATAAAAATCTATTTCCCACAGCTTATAGCACGCAAATCCTCTCCAGAATAAGAATTTCTTATGAATTTTATTACTTATTTTTTTATGAATTCTCAAACACCTGCCTTTAAATTTGCTTTTAATTTTTTTATAAATATATTGTAAATGATACTATTGTAACGTATCATAATACTTTACACTATTGATAATATATGATATATATGAAACAAAAAGATTGCGCTGTACTTTAAAGTTAGCTTTTAAATATTAAGCACTTTTAAATATTAAGCATTGTAAAAACTAAAGAAAAAACTCAATAAACAAAGTCAACAACAAGTTTTTGAAAGTTTATAAAAGCTTTACACTTTTACTCAACAGTTGTGAGCTATATAACAAAAACATATACATAGTTATAAAATGCAATTAACTTCTTTATATTATTTTAATAAAGTACAGTAGTATTAGAAGAAATCAATTTACTACGAGATTTTCTCTTTAAATAGATTCTCAGGTTATATTTAATACAGTATAATATTTTTTTTTGTAATGTACATTTTGTACATGACAGACAAAGGTTTTATACCAAAATAGAAAGATAAGAATAAACTCATATTATCCCAGTTTAGGTCAGACTGAAAGTTACGCCGCCATTGTTCGGTTTTTACAAACTATGTACGTAACAGTTGCCTCTCACTGGTGTATTCAATATGCATGAGAGTGATCTATCGCTGTTTTGTTTCGTTGAATGTTTAACGTTTATGATCTAAACATAAATGAAACTGAGAAATTTATACGTTTCCATTTGTAGATTAATATTTAATGCCTATAGAGCTATGGGAAATATATTATTTTTCTAATATTCTTTCATCTCGCTACCAATTGTTCATATTAATATGAAATAGGTAATATGAAACGTTGCCTAGGTACTTATATTTTTCATTTATTTTAAACATTATATAAGCCAAAAAATAAATAACCCTTCCTTAGCAGACGGGAACAAAAGGTTGAACTTTTGTTTATTGACTAAGAAGTAACTGGAAGTGGAGGCCAGTCGTGGCACAGGGGCACAAAGTGTGACTATATAATCGACTGGTTGTGGTTTCGATTCCCACTCGAGAAAATAAAATATTTATTTACATTTATATTTTCATTTCTTCGCACAGGTATCGAGGCAAAAGGCGGCGTTGAGTTCCGCTATTCAACATGTAATGCCCCCAGAATTCGGCGGAAAGTGGGGACTATTACTACACTAGGTTTCCTCTGCCTACATTGCTGTGAGCGGGATACAGCGTGGAGCTGATTTGATATAGCACAGAGTGCTGCGCATTGTCCCTTCTATAATATCTATAGAAAAATGAAATATTTATATAGAATAAAATATATCTTTATGTAAAAGTAATTTAAAGTTTTATAATTGTAGTCGTGTGTAAATGAGCCTGTCTTGGCGGAATGCCTCGTAAATATAGAACATTTGATCTCCTTTTATTGTGTTATTTACGGGAAATACTTAAAAAGTTTTAAAGGTACTAAACCAATTAATTTGTTGAGCTAAGGAACTAATATTCTTAGTATATATGTAATCCGACATTGTATACAATTTCTAGGAAATGTATGTAATTCCTTATATCGCCCGCAAATGTGTGAAGTAAATTATATTAAACACATATCGTAGGAAACCTATACATTTTCTTAAAAGCAATTGGAAATGTAAAACATTTAAAATGTCATTGGGTACGCGGGGAAAGCGGGGCCAGGGGAGGGCACTGCATTGTCTGATTAGGCGATCGCACTAGAGTTAAGTTAAAACAAAAGTAACATAACCAAATCTAATTTTAATTAGAGATAATATGAAGATATTATATTTTACGCTATAAATGTTAGCTTAGTGAGGCCAGTCGTGGCGCAGTGGCAAGAAGTGTGACAGTAAAACCGACTGGTTGTGGGTTCGATTCCCACGCGAGGAGATGAAATATTTACTTAAATGTATATTTCCATTTCTTCGCTCTGGTGTCGAGGCAAAGCGCGGCGTTGAGTTCCGCCATTCGACACTCAATGCCTCAAGAATTCGGCGGAAAGTGGGAAAGCGAAAGTGCTTAATGGGAAACAGAGTGTTTTAATACCAGGTTTATAGATTTCCTCTGCCTCTGCTATGTGTTTTGTTCGAGAATCAAGAATCAAGCTAATTGTAGGGTAGAGCTAGTTAATATTTTCCTGAAATTAAATACAAATTTTCAATTCGACTGCCTTACGTCCGAGTAAATAAAAACCACTTTCTTTTCAAAAAATTATATTCAGAATTAATAGTGTTTCTGTTAGCTGCATTGCATTGGTAGCCATAATGAGATTTGGCACAAGGACAGACTCTTTGTAGTTCAACGAGCCGTCTCACTGTTCATTTTTCTGCGTTTCACGTGCATTCAGTTCATATATATGAAAATGGATTTTTTTGCGGCAAATATATATGTTTGAAAATTTATTTTCGATTAAATACTTATTTATTTGCTTAAAAACAAGAAGCTTAATTTCGAAATGATTTAAGTGAATATTGTAAATACATTTCATACAAAAAATGTGAAAGTAATAAGAGGATTTTTATTTACAATGGTACCTACTTAACAAAATAATCAACATTAGGTATATAACAAATCCTTAAATTTTAGTACATTTAAAGTAAGGCTTTGTGCAACGCGAACCAGAATGTGATACGTAACTGGCTTGTGAGTAAGTTCTCCTTGTTGACTCTAGTACGGGATATATTACTTAGTTTAAATATAACAGTGAATAGTATTACGAACAAGAAGAAGAATCTGAATCAGATGTAAAGACGCTGTCCCACGCTTACGCTTACGTAGACGCTTCTCACTCACTATACGCAGTATTCGAGTTCAAATTTCTTTACAAACTTACTCTCGTACTTTTACATTTGCAATAGGAGTTAGATTCACTTTTTGACAGAATTTTCTATGTAGTGAAATTATTATTATTATTTTTTTATGGAAAAGACACGGCAAACGAGCGTGCGGGTCACCTGATGGTAAG
>DWAN01000663.1:0-21894 GCA_018230445.1 Heliconius hewitsoni | reverse complement strand
TATATATATATATATATATATGTGTGTGTGTGTGTGTGTGTACTAAATATAAGAATAACTAAGGAATAGGCTAAACTGCTAAAAATATTATTTACACAATATTAGTATGTATATTGCTTTATTAGATTTTGATTGATTTTTAATAAAAGGCAAAACTTTGTTTACTTACGAAAAAATATCATGTTAGAAATATTGAAAAAAACCAATTAATTTTGTATTGTAATTTAAAAAATATTTATTTTCTATGTCATGTTACAAAAATTTCTACATACTCTACTTGGCACACAATTCTAAATAACTAAATCTATAAGTTATTGTAATGAAATAATTTTTAAATCGTTTATATTATCAAAAAAAATATAAAAATTGTTAATCAGATTGCCGATCTAACTTAAATAATAATGTGGAGAAAGAATCGTTATTTTCAATAATATTGAACGAAATATAGTCTTGTATAATCAGAGCACTATGAAGATACCCTAACTTTGATTTAAAAAAACAGTCATAAAAGTGTATATTTCTGAAAATATTATGAATTTGAAAATAAAATCTTTTCTTAATTTATTTGTAAGATACTTAATAATATAGTTTTTAGGGTTTCGTATCCAAAATTAAAACGGGACTACACAAAGTACTAAGACTACTATCGTTGTCCGTCCGTCCGTGTGTCAATGTATGGCTGTATCTCAATGATGTATTTTTTTTTGCCGCTATGATAACAAATGCTAAAAAATGAAATAAAATTAATAAAATGAAAAGATACGAAAAAGCGAAAGAGTGAATCAAGAAAAAGTTTATATGTATGGATTATGCATATAAATCTTTTTTTTATAACTCTCAGTGTTTTAACGCCACAATATGTGAAGTCTCTTAAATATAAGGTTTACATTGAACATAAAACAAAATAACGAAAAAAATTGTCATGTTCAAACTTTTAATTACTAAGAATTAAAAATTATATATATTTCTTTAAATATATGGATTTCGTAATATTATAACTTATTATTTAGATGCAGTTATAGAGCCAAGTAATACTATTAAAAAATTATTAGTATCACGATCGTGTCGTCTCTTTCGCACCAATCAAAAATATTCGATGTTTATCTCGGTCTTTCAGTCTGAAGCGAAAACTTAGAAGATCTAATACACAATTTTGGCAATTACAATAGGAAATTTTAGTATATTATAATATTTAAAATTATTGAGTATTTTAGAATCTCGATTTTTATAATTCAGTAAAGTAGAGAGCAATATTAATTTTAAAAAGTCAAAATGTCACATTAACGCCATTCGATTGTCAAAACGACAGCTCACTCTTGTCATAGTGACAGAATACTAAGCCATCAAAAAATTCCACCTTCTGCTAAATCTACAATTTTTAAAACTTTATATATACATTCGAAGACGAAATTTGGACTACGTTTCATTTAGGTACAGTCAGCAAAATAGGAAGATATTTTAGGTAAATAAAATTGTACGTTATTTAAAAAAAACTATTTTACTCACATCAAACATGAACATAAATACTGTATGATGATATGCAGGGGGAACCTACTATTAAGACATTTCGTTTTGCAGTCACCGGGCATTTTTCGAGGCGTTGTCTTGTTACCAGAGCGAGGAAATGAAAATAAATTATTCTCTCAAGTGGGAATCGAATTTACCGTCGCACTTACAGCCAAACCGACGACTTTCTCTAAATGAACACGTTAATAACAAAAAATTTTGAATACTTTGCAATATTAGTATTGCTGACTGTACCAACATTTGGAGGTTTCGTAGTAAAATTGAAAAATACCACAGTGTCTAAAGCTCGCTAATTCGAATTGTTTATAAATGACCAGTTAATTATAATAAGACTCTTATTATCGCTTTTATTTGTCACCCGGAAATACTACATTGGCAGTATAATATAATATACGTATATTCAATTATTACCTGTGACAAGTGTCATACAACTGTCTTTTAATGACAGTTTGACATTTTTATGTCCTTTAATTATGGCATAATGAGCACAAACTCTTGTCCAATATACTTTGACAAATGTCATACAATTGCCATTTTTAACATTTTTAATCTGTCACTTGTTTCTCAGAACCACTTTGCCATCCCGAGTCCATTGTATTTGTATCGCTGTAGCAATGATGGTGGTTAGTTTTTAGAATATCATCTTTTTCACGAACCGTTTCATATTGAGAGTCGGGCGCCAAACATTTTGACACTTCCGGTTCATTAGAATATACCGTTTCCGGTTTAATATTTCTGTCGTCGTCTGACAATAAAGATTCTTCTGTATTTGGCGAGAGCGGTGATAGATTTGGGGTAAAGAAGTCTTTATTCGATTCCGAACTTGACTGTCTCGGATTTTCTTTTATATTCTTAGGACTAGTGCGTGTCATACGTAATGGTGTCACGTGACGCATTTTAGGACTACCCTCTATTCTTATACTTGAATTTAGGTCCGACATTCTGCGATCATCGAATCTTTCACTGCGAGATTCATTTACTCTTTCTCGTTCACTAATTCGGTCTATCCTAGAATCATTCAAGCGATCGCTGAAACGTTCATTCCGTTCATTAAGCCGGTCTCTTGAATCGTTCATTCTATCTCTTGGGTCACCGCGATCTGAATCGTTCAATCTATCGACTCTTGAATCATTCAACCTATCTCCTCTTGAATCATTTAAGCGTTCCACTCTAGAATCATTTAATCGCTCAACTCTTGAATCATTCAATCGTTCAACTCTTGAATCATTTAATCGCTCAACTCTTGAATCATTCAATCGTTCAACTCTTGAATCATTTGATCGTTCAACTCTTGAATCATTCAATCGTTCAACTCTCGAATCATTTAAACGTTCAACTCTTGAATCGTTCAATCGTTCAACTCTTGAATCATTCAATCGATCTCGTGATTCATTCACTCGTGACTCACGCGATTCATTAATTCTATCACTCATTCTTATTTCGTTCATTCTTTCAATTCTCATCGAATTGTTCAAATGTTCAATTTGTTGTTCCGTTAGTCGTACAGAATTATTAAAATCTCTTATTTTATCTTGTTTTATGTGTTTTTCCGTATTTTTCGGCCGTCTTTTAGAACCGACCTGTGGTTGAGGTCGTTGTTGACGTGTTAATGTGAATGATGTGTCCGATTCAGATGTTGATTCTGGATGATTCTCTATAGTGCCGACTAAAGCTGACATATTATTTGCATTTACACAGCAATCCGCCTGGAAATATAATTATATAATTTTGTATCGATTTTATGAAATAATAAAGAATCGTTTAATGTTATGCCACTCTTTTGTCAGTTGCCGGTTTACACGCTGTTACATTGAACGTCTGTTATAAAATACTTTGGTTTCGATCTGTACTCGGAAGAACTAGCGCAGCGTTGAGTTTCGCAACTAATCATAACATCGCGCTTTCGGCGGAAAGAGGAGAGTTGTGTAAGGGAAAGTTAAAAAATAC
Organism: Heliconius hewitsoni; assembly: GCA_018230445.1. NCBI lineage: Eukaryota > Metazoa > Arthropoda > Insecta > Lepidoptera > Nymphalidae > Heliconius > Heliconius hewitsoni. The sequence continues at coordinate 18,420 of DWAN01000663.1, read as the reverse complement.
TTACATTACAACAACTCGATACATCAGCGAAATACACTTCAGATTCTGTATTTTGATTCACACCACGACAGTCTTGTATTGAGGATCTGTTCAAACAACACAAAATTAGACAACACATTCAATTATAATATTTGAGGCCGTCGTTCTACAGTGGGATAGTTGTGAATATGATAACCGCGATGGTTGTGAATTTGATTGTCACTAGGGAATATCTATTAAAAAATAAATTTTGGTCTGGTAAGACAAAGCGCAACGTCGAGTTCAGCCACTTAACATTCAATGTCTCGAAAATAAGGCAGTGCACAGCAAATGGTGACTGGTCTTAATGCTAAGTTCCAGCTGCCAATGCGGCTAACTTGCTATATGCGTGATACAGCGTGAAAGTAAGAAAATAATAACAAAATCTCTTAATAAACGTGAACCTAAAGGAATAAAGTCAGCACGTTATAGTATATTATTATTATTATTTGTAGCACATAAACACTTACCTAACAGGCGAATGTTTATCGTTTTGAAAACCCAAATTTTCTTTTCCCAATTTTGGACAGGACTCGCTGTTTTGATCTAAAATAAAACAAAAAATATATAATAACAACATCACTCACTTCTGCTTTAGACATTCTTTAAATGGTGTCAGTGTCATTTAATAAGTGAAATTGCACAAAGTATAATATAATTCTATCAGTACTCACGCTGTGTCTCCGCACACAGCACCCTGCTGTGGCAGAGGGAATCTAATGTTAAAACACTTCGTTGAGAGGCAGAACTCAACGCCTTTGCCTCGACACCAGAGCGAGGAAATGGAAATATAAATTTAAATTTGCTTACTATTAAATTATTAAGGTCAGTCCTCACAAAATGTGACTGTAAAAACGACTAGTTGTGGATTCGATCCCCACTCGAGAAGATGAAATATTTACTTAAATTTATATTTCGATTTCTTCGCTCTGCTGTCGACCTGAACCCTGCTTTGTGCGGGTTACAGCGTGAAGCTAATAGAAATATTAAAAACAACATGCACAATAGGCAGACTTTTGGCAAAAAGACAAATTTTATTTTAAATAAGAAGTTAAATAATGATTTTTTTAATATAAATTCAGTGGTGCTAAATATCACCGAATTTATGTTTAAGAAATCAATAAAAGTACCTTTACAAGCAGTTTTTTGATGTAAACACTCAATAGCCACATCTTCCCTAGAATCTCTATGTAAATTTCCCGAGCTAACTCCAAGCCTTTGACATCCTCTATACGGAACCAAATGACCGCGTAAAGTGTTAAATCTTTCCAAATTAACATCCTGGTCGTTCGGGTACATGTGATTCATCTCTTGATTCATCCGATTCAAGTCCGGATTCAATCGAGTCAAGTCCGGGTTTAACCGATTCAAGTCTTGATTCATTCTTGATTCTTGATTGATTCTGTTGATTTCCGGTATGTTTTGCATTTGTAAAAAGTTTCTAGAACACGCGTGTTGTAATGTTTCATGTTGTATTGAATTTCGATGATCGATGTGATGATGATGAAGTAAGGTGGCGGCTGCTGGATCTTGGTGATGGAGATGATGACTAAAAAAAAGGAATTTTATATAAGGAAATCAAATATTTAATATTAACATTACAAATAGTGTCATAATTATTTTTGTTTAAGGTTTACATTAAAATATGTGTATATAATGAATAATTGTGAAATATGGAAAATACTGAAATTAGATATTGAAAAGAAAATATACAAAAAAAGGGAAGATAAATATACTTTCCATTAATTGTGTTGTTTTCAACAACAATTCAATTATAAAATATGCAAGTTATAAAACTTATGTTGGCAAATGTCAATTATATTTTTTTTATTATCTAGTATTAATATTGTGTATCAAATTTAATTAAGTATACATGAAAGTCTATATATATAAACTTAAAATATGGAAAAAAATTGTTAAGCTTACCGACTACCATTTCTCCCTTGAGGACTATAAGGGGGAGGAGGTCCCCACACTCCTGTCTGTGCATCAAAACTCCCACTGGTTTCCCCAAAGCCTTCTTGAAATCCAGGACTAAAACTAGTACTTTGTCCAAAATTTGTACCACCTGGGTACTGATTTTGGCTAAAATTACCCACGTTTTGGGAAAATTCTGAACTTTGGGGATAATTACCAGGGTTTTGGGGAAAATTGACAGGATTTTGGGGAAAGTTGGCTGGATTTTGGGGGAAATTAGGATGTTGGCGGGGGAATTGGTTAAAATTTGCAGGATAATTCCGTTCGTCGTAAGATTGTCCCGGATTTGGATTTTGTTCAGTTTCGCAAAATCCGTAAGCGCTGTCCCCGGATTGTGGTACACCACTCATTCTGCATCGGGAACTAAAAAATATTTTAATATAAGTTTTTTTTATCTTCACGCTGTATTCCACTTATAGCAGTGCACGCAGAGAGAACTTAGTGTTAAGACACTCTGTTCCCCACTTTCTGTAAAAGCGGCGAATCTCAACGCCGCCTTCTGTCTTGTTAACAGAGCGAGAAAAAATCAGTCCCACATGTACGCTGTCGCTGTAATGTGCGGCATGTTCAGTTGCGTCACTCAATATTTCAAAAATTTTATAAAAGTAGAAAACTGAATGCTAACATTAACGCTAGGTTCCCTCTATTCAGCCTGAAATATGTTGGATACATCATGAAGCTTTACAAAATAACTATACCAACAAACATTCTGTTATCATAATAATAATATTATTATTATAATATATTAAAAATTTATAATAAAACTCACTTTTGGCTATTACCCCTCGGCCAAGGAAACCAGCTCCACGGTGAAGTTTTTCTATTGGTGCCCGGATTAGGCGAGTACAAATTACCTATACGACCTGAAAAAAGAAAATATTATAAAAACACTGAGGCACACGCGTGTGACTGTAATGAAACTGACTTTGAAATGTAAAGTCTTGACACTAGGTTTCCTCTACCCTGCTATATGCGGGATGCAACGTGAAGATGGATGGATGAATATACTAACCAGGTGCCCAAAATCGATGTTGCAAGCTGAAGTCCCAAGCGGGTTGAGTAGTATGACATTGAGCACAACAACTGCAGCTATTCTGTAATATATATTAAAAAAATCTATCACAAACAAAATAATAATATTAAGGCATTAGATCAATACATCAAAACATAGCTAAAAACTGTTATGACTTTTATATGATATCATATCGATTACATGTCCGTTAAAGACATAGTGATAACTTGGGAATTTAATATGAAAACTAAAAAATAACACAAACATTCATATTATTCTTCTTTAATCGAAGATGTTGTGGGTATTGCATGTTGAGTTGCAGCGCAACTCAATGCCGCGCTTTGCCTCGCCAACAGAGCGAAGAAATGAAAATATTTAATATTTAATTTCCCACTTCCTCTCTCTTTTACAATCACACACAGTAGAAAAGATCACCTTCAAACATTACAATTTGGTTTGGTTATGGTTTTGCCGTGGTAGGTTTACGCCTTGTGAAGAAAAGCGAGAGAAAAGAATGTCAAAATACTATTTACTTACTATGTTCAGGTTAAAAAAAACTGAAAGCTGAAAACAAACGTTAGTAATAATATAAGAATATTTAAATGTAAAAAGCACCTGTACAGGTCTTCCAGTGGTGGCAGCGGGTTGACCGCTCGGCGGTCTATATAACGATCTGCATCGTAATTCAAGTTGTTCCCAATACATCTTTTTACGTTCATGACTGCAAATATAAAATTTTGAAAGTATTACTCACATTTAGGGTAAATATACTGTAGTAAGTAAGTTTTATAGAGTAAATCTAAATATTGTAAGAACTGTATAAGATCTTTAAGACTGGTACGAGGCGCTAAGAAAATGTTGAAATTATTTGGTGTTTGAGGTGAAACGAAAGACTAGATAATAACAAAATTTAGATGTCTTTGTTTAGCTTTATGCTATATTCCGCTTATAACAGGACAAAAGGAACCTAGTGTAAGACGACATAATATTCCTCACTTTCCACCTAATTTTCCGAAAATTACATATATAGTAGCGGAACCCAACGCTGCGACGTAATGTTTACAAAAAGCGAGAGAATGAGAATAATTCATTCTTGCGAGTGGCAATCGAACTCAAACGACAGTCTTGGGACGTTTTTAAGACGTTTACAGTCTGACGCCGTGTAAGTTAAATAGAATGATTTTTAAATAATATTAAAAATGTTATTCTCTCACTTATAACTTTAAAAATGACTACAAATTCTAACTCAAATCAACTCTTATACAGACAATTTATAGTGTTCTTATAAATAGAATAAAATATTTCAAACGAATCTTTGCACTCGAAAGGAAGTCTACTATCAGGTCACAACGTCTACAGGTTACGAGGTCAGGCTATTAGTATAAAAACCAAAATGGCATTGACATTTCGAAGCCTCCATAGCAACCACTTGTTTGTTATAGGCCATTACTATTATAGGCGAGTCAAACACCAAATAAAACCTTATGCTATGATACATAAAGAGTATGGGTGAAAATTTGAAGTATCTTGAAGTAGTTTAGTCATAATGTGGCGCTAGACAAGAGTTGTCAGCGCTATTGATAGAACGTTTTCGTTATTTTACTCTATCTTTTTATATTTTTCCTAAAAAAATGTCCCATTCTCATATTCATAGGAGTAGCATAAGTCAGCACTCACGCTCGTCCTGCCACTTTGCAAGCGATTTAGAAGAACTAACAGACGACGAACTTGTAAAGCAAGTAAATGTCTTGAAAGTACAAATTCGAGTTTTAGCCCTAGAAAATGAAATCTTCGAGCGAACTATTATGAGGCTGGAACCGTCGCTGATGCACGGGATCCAACAAGCATTGGAATATGCGATAAGGTTGCAAAGCACCACGTCTTTAAATGTTGGTAGTTTCGTCAAATCGCAAACGTCGAAACTTGCGATTGAATCTCTAATGAGTCAGTCAAGAATGTTAACTAGTCCATCGAAGGTGTCATCAAGACGGATAGAATCATCGGCTAAAGCGAGTGTAACTGTCATTTTTGGTTCAGGGCCGAGGATAAACGTTTTAGAGCGATCGGAACTAGTGTCGTCAGAAATGGAGATTTTAATCAGTAACTTGGAAAAAAGTCGAAAAAGAGCTGAAAAGAAACACGCGCTGTTAAAAGCTCAGCTTGAAGAAATCGGGCTACGAGAAATCGATATCCAAAAGGCGAGTGAAATGTTCGAGCAGGAGGTTATCGTCGAGGGATGGGACAAAATAGCTCAGAGGATTCCAGCAGAAGTTTGGATACGCTTCATGACTGAATGGGTCAAGATTTGTGACAGTCAAATAGGCAAGTTAAGACTTAGAACAAGCACTTTAAATTCTCAATACAGCAAATTGAAAAGCCAAATAAAAGTTAAAGCCGGATTGAGCGAAAGTTTGAGAGCGGTCGATTTTGAAAAACTAAATATCGAGAACAAAGAAAGCTTAGAAATAATAGATTACAAATTACAACAATTGGGTGAACTAAAGAAAATGACTGGCGATGCTAATCTAAACCTAACTGTCCATAAAAAGGCTATGATGGAACAAAACGCGTACTTGACGGACATAATAAAATCGATTAAAGACAAACAAAAGCAGACAATCGAATTGGATAAGGAAAGAGATATAATTCAAGTGCAAACTGAAAGTTTGGCTCAGAAGCTTGATGAAGTTAAGAAAATAAGAATGGCTTATGAAGTACCGGACGTAATGGACTATGTTAATATTAAATCGGAAGTAACAGATTTGAGACATAGCATTAAGCTATTGGAAAATAGACTTCATATACAACAAATTGCGCTGAATTCATTAAATAAGAAATTAAAATCGATATTTACTAAGGAGTAAATAATTTTTCTTTATTTATCAAGTTTAATCAAGTAAATAGTACAAAAAAATATAGATATGTCACGTTTTTAATTATTGTTACAAAATTATATGTTTTCTGATATAAATAAACTTATTTATATCTCTTGTTTTTTTTTAACACCAATTATAATACTAACAACTCATAACCAAATCTGTCGCATCCTCGCTCATTGTGTAGCGGTCGTACAGCTTCTAACCATAGGGCACAAAAATATTTTCTTTTCCTCGCTCTGATAAGGCAAAACACTGCATTAAACCCGGTTTCCACCACGAAAGAGATATGAGCGAAAACTGCTTAAGTGGAACGGACTAAAAAAAGTTAATATTTCAATAAATAGTTGGGCGGAAAGGACCTAGCAAGTAGAAAGATTTGAAATGAACTGGCACAGTTCTAGAGAACCGAGCGAATTAATAACAAAGTACAACACCCTAGTTGTAAGCCATTTTTTTTTTAATATTTCTCTTTTTATCGGTGGAAACCGGGCTTTCACTTCCGCATCTCAATACAAAATGTCTCGAATTCAGGTAAAAATTGAAGAACTGATAGCCAGCCAGATAGATAGTGATAACTAGGTTATCTATACTTAACGCTATACGAAAATCAGCGTGACTGAAAAAAAAAACTATTTATCTTAAAAGTTGACAAAATAATGCATATTACCTTAAAAGCTGATAAGCCAGCATACAACTAAATATGCAAACTAATACAGCGCTAACTGATAACGCGAATACTCCTCGAAGGCACCAGTATAAAGCGCCATGGACTACACCACAGTCGGTCACGTCTTCGAATACACAACGTACACCTGGAGAAAAATGTATGTCAATAAAAATATTTTGAAAAGACAAAAAATATTATAAGACAGTGTCCTCTTCTATCTATGATTGAAGCTATTTTTTTTCAATTTTAATTTATTTTTGATTTATTTACCGTGTGGCGACTACGTACATTTTACGAACGTACGAGTGAACCTTGGGACGTAGTATATTTTACGCACCTTTCAAATATGCGCTGCCTTGTTTCTGAATAGGAATCGAACCCACAACCATCGCATCAGACGCGATGCTAATGCTCCAAATACGCTTTATTAGTATATCATTCATATTGTTTTCGTCGAGCTTACTAGTAGTGATGAAATAAAAAATATACCATCATCATCATTTCCGCTGTGTTGTAAATCAGGTGGCAGTGAGTAACAGGTACATGTTCTAGTCAACTTTGTGTACTCGCAGAACTTTAATGTTTGTAATCTGTAATAAAAAAATTTAAAAATTATATTAAAATAAAAATAATCTTAATATTATAAACAACAATCATAATAACATACAATACTATAATAATAATAATATATTTACTTTAGAAATGAAATCTCTTCAGTTACTGTGTAATGTTTCGATACGTTATTACATATATAATATATATTTTTTAATTTTTGGTTAACAAGATTAGAATATTATAAGTAATATATTACAAAATAATAAATGTTCGGATATACTTATTTATTTTTAAATTATCTTTATACCATCCTAAAAACATGACTGAGATAAACCAAATTAACCTGATGTGTATACAAGTAATTAAAGAAATTAAGATTGTTTTTTTTTATGTTTGCATAGTTCAAGTTAAGTTTCATTTATAAACTGAAAATATTTTTACAATACTCACTTGTTCATATGAATGACAGTTGTAGTAATGGTTACCAAGACACACGTCAAAGCGCAAACAAGGCAGAACGCGCCAACTACTTTAATCTGGAAAAAAGATGTTTTAATAAGTAGAGTAATATAATATGATATAAAATGTTATCTAACTTTATACAGATTTTTTTGAGCAATTAATAAAATAATTAACGTAAAAACAAAAAAAAGGAATCTTATGAATTATCAAAACATTTTGTATCTGTGTCATATGTAAACTGCATTTTTTTTTAAGTCAAGAGATTTCAAAAGTAGACATCAATGGAGGTGGAATTTAACACAGTGCTTTGCTTTGCTTTGAATGGAGACTAGAGCGAAGAGCAGAAAATATAAATTTAAAAAAATATTTTATTTTCTGGAGTGGTTATCAAACTCACAACATTGTGCACCTGCCGCCACGACTCGCCTCTGGTTCAATATTTAAAATATATTTTTTTAGTTGTGTATGTATCCAATACATAGCAGGATCTTGCTATGATGGGATACACTTAGTAGGCGGCCCGGGAGGGAACCTGGGAACCAAATGTTAAGATACTTCCGTTCCCCACAACCGTCACATTACGATCCACTGCACCACTACGATCTCTAATAATAATAAAATTAATTGATATTTTTTATCTGTATCGTATTCGTGGCATGCGTAAAAGAAGTGTGAGACATACTTTTCTTACCATATAGCTGTATCTGTTGCGACGTCGAGCCAAACTCATGATGCAAAAACCAGTCAGGACCAGCTGTGAATATACATTTATAATATAAAAAACTGGCAATTATTTTAAATTCAAATTTCACTATCATCAGTATGTCATAAGAGTGAAAAAGCTTAATCAGCACTCAGTTTTTTTTATCTGTGGGAAAGTTAGATATTTTGAGGATTTGAGAAACGAGCAATTTACATTCTTTTTGTTCTTCTTACAGCTATGAAGGAAGACTGTAAGACAAAAATGATTATTATTTCTTCAAATGGATTCAAAGCGCCTTAAGCACCTATATTATCCGTAGTCTCTAAAGTTTTTCACTTTATCCCTCATAGCAATGTAGACAGAGAAAACCTAGTGTTAGGACATTCAATGCCCACTACACCACATTACGCGTTTACTGGCGGAATTCATCAAAACCACAACAATCACCTTTAAAATCAAGATGTTGTCCTCTTGTTGTCTTTATCAATCAAAAATATAACGGTTATCGAATTACCATAGCAGCGGGAACAGCCGCCGGCACTGTCTCCAAATGGTGAGGCGAGGCTGTATAGGATCTCAGAAGGATGTGTTGAGCAGCCAAAAGACCACCAAGGGCCGCGGCGAGAGCTCCACAGCCACAGCACCACCACGCGTACTTGCGCCGCCTGCATGTCGTCTCGTTACCGTTGCACCCGACTGATGCTGAAAAGAACAATATGAAAATGAAGTCTTATAATAAAAAAATGTAATATATTATATTTATAAATAGCGTGACTTCGACCGCTTGAACTACAAAATTATTTATTTATTAAATATAAATTGCTATCGTGTTCTAATAACAACATAATTTTGTCAAAACACAATAATGAATGCTGCATACAAATCGGTTGGGCTATTTCTGGCATTAGCGTGCACAAACGCATAGACATACCCACTAAAATAAAACAAAAAAAATTAAAATATCTTCTAGAGACAACGATTATTAAAATTTTATTATATGCAGAGCTGCTTTTAATATTAGTGCGAAAAAATTAAAATATTAATAAATAATAATTCAATCCCGAGAGGAAATCGAACCCACAACCTGTCGTATTACAGTCACACGCTTATGCTTGTGCGACACGAACACAAATATTATAATTATCATAAGTTGTTTACCAAAATAAGGCGGCGGCGGAACATAGTGTTGAGGAACATCAGTCGCGAGAGGTTGCGGCGCTACTTGATATTGCAAAACTTGTAACATTTCACACGACTGAACATTCATCCTAACAATAGATAGGTACACTATACTACATAATATATTTTAGAACTATTTTTCCATAGATATTTCTATTAAAGTTAAATTAGCAAAAGTTGTCAAAACATTTTGTATTTATTTTATAATTTGATGTATAATTTTGTAATTTAATAAAAAATAATTATGATTTCGCCTCAAAAAATATTTGTCTTAAAGTTATTTCAAAAAATGCTAAATTGTGAAAAATGTATTTAAAATAATTATAATTTATCAATAATTATTTTTTTTAATTTAAATAAAATTTAATTAATTTTATAATGATTACTTTTAATAATTGCTTTGTTAATACACAACACTTAAAATCAATGCCTCAAATGACAAAGCAGGAATTCAAAAAATAAAAAAGAAAACTTCAAAATGCGCGCCATTTCTACAAATCGATAAGACAAGCAAACACTGAGAACAATGTCCTTTTGTAACAACACTATTTACTTTAACATGTTAATATCCATTTATTATTCCACAAAAATATTTTTACCACCATTAGTTTTATTTTATAATTTGATAAATTTGTTATTTATAACATTTTAAGCAAGTAAGTAATTTCTTATTTTATTTTCACATATTGCATTTAATCCGCCATTTGTATTCGTTTAAGTTAAATTTTATTTTATTTATACAATAACAAATAGGTATAATTATCTTATAATAATTAATAATTTCATGTACACTAAATAAAAGATGACAACATATCGGATGAAATTCTAACAGTGAACTAGTTAGGTTATAAATTACAAATTCGTTTCGCGCAGCCGCAGAAGAAACAGGTAAGCCTAAATGATTTGTATTTTGTTTATATTTATACTTGAGTATAGTACATATTGTAATATGACAATGCTGTGATCGTATTCTTGCATTACATACGAACGATGACGAATAATGACGACAAAATGATGATTTGTGTTTTGCTTGAAATAATGGTTTAGTTTGAGTAAATAGTACATGCACTAGATGATAAAGCTCCTAGTCTCATTGCCGTGCCTAGTCCATGTAGTCCGCAACTTTGTTTGGATTTTTAAGACTTAAAATTGAAATATCTTGTTTTTTCCTATTCTTGAAACAATCCTAAAAAATCCTTTTTTAGTACTGCCCTGTACTCCCTAGACATGCATGCAAAATGTCGAACTTTTAAGTCTAGTTGTTTCTGAGCGTTGTTATTTATCAGTCAATCAGTAACGGGAGTTGTATATATTTAGATAATAACTTTTTTAATAAATTCTGATGTTTTCAAAGAGGACAGACGTGGCGCAGTGGCACAAACGTGTGACTGTAAACTCGAAAGGTTGTGAGTTCGACTCCCACACGACAAAGTAAATTGTTTAATATTTTAATTTCCTCGCTGTGGTAACGAGGCAAAGCGCGGCGGTCAGTTCCGCTACTCAATGCCTTCAGAATTCGGCGGAAAGTTTGGAACGGAAGTGTCCTAATTAGACGTGAATGTCTGAACACTAGTTCCCAGTCCATGGAACCTGGCAGGATATAGAGTGAAGCTAAGAAAAGACATTTTCAAATTTCAATTCCAAAAATAAAATTCAAACACAATGATATTATATATCACAACGACCATAATATAAATATATATTTATCTAACTACATTACATCATTTCTTTGTGGAAATGAAGTCCTGACATATCTTGCTATAGCTAAGACCATTAAATTGAATGATGAATGGGCGTACATAGATAGATTGACGAAATTTGTACTCCAACAAAGTAAAAGTATAGACGCCATTGTGATAGATTCTAAACACAGTACGCAACAATTGAAAGTTGAAGAAGATTTTTTTTATATTTAAATTTGTTATAATTTTTTTTGGCTTCACGCTTTATCCGGCATTTACACTATATGTGGCATAAAGCAAGAAGCCGACACGGACAGAATCTAGTTTAAAAATAATGCTCTACATTCCAAATCAAGACATTGCATTGCGAGTGGAGGAACTGAATGCCGCGCTTATAATAATATACATTGTTGTAGGATACAATATTTCGAAAAATAGTGTGTATCTTTATTTTTAGCCTACCTACGCAAGAAATAAATATTAAAAAGTAAGATTTTTTACCTATCAGTACTCTAACGACATTTTATTCATATTCACATTGTTATAAAGTTAAAAAATATAGGTAAACAAATTATAAATAGATTATAACAAAAACTACAAATGAAAAATATGCGGGGCACAGTAAACAGTAAATCATAACCCAAGTTAAATAACTGGAGATTAATATGATAGGAGTGCTTGTTTTTTTATTGTTTAAAAAAAACTTCTATTATTATTAGAGAAAGCAAAAAAAAAAAAATATAAGTTATTAACGACTAATATTTAATTTGCTATTTTCCACCTACGTGGTTTTTTCCTTATACCTATGCCGATTACACACAAAAGTGGAAGAGAATATTAATATTTTAAAATTCGTTGTAGGGACCATACTGACATATCTTTACTTATTATAATAAAGCCGAAAAATAAGTTTACATTTCCACCAATAAAGATTTTTGTATTTTGTAATTAATGTACAAGTCTATTTATTTGTGAAAATATAAGTTTGTAGTTTACTGTTGCGAGTTCAACGTAGGTCTTAATGCCGACCGAAAAACCGAGCTCATTTTTTTTTATTTGACGACGAGAGCGAAGCTGTATGTAAAAACTAGTTAAAAGATATTTTCAAAATATGTATATAAGATAAGATTTCGCACTCTTACTAACCTTAAATAAGTTAACCATTCAGACAAAGCAGTCAAAAGAAATATTTGCGAAACGCAATAATACATTCCACTATATAAAAAACGTTGAAAAAAATCGATTCACAAAACATCAGGTAGAGATCATTCGACAACAGGTATCCCACATTGTTAGGGATGAGCCTTTTGTATCGATTCAAAAGTATTCTCGATGTTTCGTGAGAATATTACGACAACACCTGCTGCTATGAAGAAAATTCGCTTTTAAAATCGATATTTTGTGAAGTTAACCGGAAAACGTTGATCATCAATGACGTTATTGTTAAAGACAGTTGCATCTTTTAAAAAAAATAAGTAGTGTATAAAGTACCAATACAATATATTTTTATTTTCTGTGCTATCGTTTTGTCACAGATCAACCTATTTTGATGCGGCTTATAAGGAATAAAGATTTTTTTTAAAGTAAAATAAGATTTTTTAACGAAAGAAAAATTTTACACGAGATACCTGATGACAAGTATCGTATTTTTCGTTTATTTCGCAAGTTAAAAGGAGCCTATTGACCATTTAAAAAAACAGTATAAATAATATATATAAATGAAAGAAACAAAATTCCCCTTGTCATTTATATGGGAAATCGAAAATCGCGACGAGACAGACACCTCTTAATATAAAAATAAAGAGGTGCCCTTTTAAAAGGCAGGCCCTTTCTTCGGTGTCCAGAACAATATTTTTCCTATAATTTAAAAAAAAGAAAAAATGGCCCTGTGCGAGTCGGACTCGAGCACGGAGAGTTCCATATCATTACAGTGTTTTTGTCATTATACAAATAAGCGCACAGTTTTAACTACTTTATAAAAGCCTAGGACTAATAATAATAATAATACTATAATTAACGCAAAAGAGATTTTCCCAATAATGAAAAAGGTATTTTTTCAAACAAAATAAATATTAAAATTATTGTTGTAAAATAAAACGCCATTTATAAAGAATGACGCACACAGATACTAATTTATCAAAGCGACAAAGCCGCACACACCTCATTCACAAAATAGAGTCGTAGGAATGAAGGCGGTGAAGTTCAATGTTTAGGTTTATTATAGAAAATAGGTAATTGCATAAAATAGATTGAGAGATATCCCTTTCTCGGTGTGGTATAATTTTTGTTAATAAAAAGTCACAGAAATCCAAAGCTTAGTAGAATTTTTGTAGTAGTAAGTGTTTACGTTATTGGTATCTATTTGTAACTGCATCACACGTAATACAGTACGGATAATAATCGTCAGCTTCACGTTATCTCTCGCACACAGCAGGGTAGGCAGAGGGAACCTAGCTTTAAGACACTCCGTTCCACACTTTCCGCAGAGTTCTGGAGGTACTACATGGAGTCACTGGTAAGGAATCTTGATAGATTTTTTTGGGAATGGATTTGAAATATTTTACCCTATATGCTGCCCCTATAAAAGGAGAGCAGAAGCTTTCACTCTATGTATAAAAACTCCAAAAAAATGACGCTTGTTGTATCGGCGCAACCTTAAGTATTTATTTTATTTTGTTTTTTAATATTTGTTAGCGCCCACAGATATATTTCATTTGTCAAAATTTTAACTGTCTAACTATGACGGTTTATGAGAAACAACCTAGTGACAAACGGTCCGCCGGTCGGCAGTCTTAGTAATTAATACGTCCGGTTTAACCCTTTACATACGGAACCCTAAAAACTAACCCTTCCCCACAGACATAATATAGTTATGTATCCAATATATATATATACTCATTCACTCAGTCACTTGTCGCAACCATTAAGAACAGGAAATATAATAGTAAATTTTCAAACGTATTCATACGATGTTAGAGCTTGTGTATCATTTTGATTGCTACACAAGTATTGGGGGGCTCTCGAGCTCGACGTGATGCGAGGGGTCTGAGTTACGCAATTTGTCTGTATTTTGTATCTCACGTACTTAAAGTGAATATAAAACATTTTATATCTATCATGGTATAGTGGGTCGCGCAACGGTTGTAAGTTCGATTCCCATTCAGAGACACGATTATTTACATCAGTGTCATAGTATTCTGTTCTGTTCATTCCGATTTTAAGACATTGCATGTTTAGTTATGACACTACGTAGCGCTTAAGACACTAAAACTGTTTCTCTACGCAATTATATGTATGAAAATAAAATAGAGCAAATAAAAGAAATAGGTAATAAAAGAATAATTATTTGGTGCCGTGATGCCGCAGAGGCATAACTGCAAACACGACGGTTATGGATTTGAATTCCAATCTGGGGAAAGAATTATTGAATAGGTGCGGTGCGTGGCAAACTAAGTGACCTGTGGCCATCCCAATTTTTACCAACAAAAAAATGGAAAAAGACCTTTAAACAAAACGATTTGTTCAAAATTCATGTCAGGAAACCCCCCCTATGGTATATACGGGGTACAGCGTGAACCTAAAACCAAAGTAAATAATAAATTTAAAAAATAGAAAATCTTACCATTATTTCTCCTATTAGTAGCCAACACACTAGTAGGGGGTCGGGGTGGTAACGCGGGCGGTGTGTCCGTCTTCACGGGGCCCGGGGGTCCGGGATCGTCCGCACATGCATATTGCGCTGACGCCGGCTTACATGTGCATGCTACTTGGTACTAGAATGAAACATGTGATCTTTTATTGGGAGGTACCGAAATACATGTTTTGACATGGATTTAGTTTTACTTTGAGGTTTAAGTCTTTAGGTTTACATTACATACAGCTCATTGGGCTAGATTTGAATTCAAACTCGATGACACTCAAAGCAATTTATTTATTATATAAACAAAGATATTCTATATAAAGAAAGCGTAGAGTTAGAACATTTAGCACTTAAGTGCTCTCTAAATTAAATGGAAAGTGTAAATCAGAGACGAAAGAGGGAATAAATAATTATATGTATCTTCGATGTCACGACAACCCTTATGTAGGCATTGCGTCTCACTATAAGCACGACGGTTGTGGATTCGATTCCTACTCGAGGGATTAAATTACTTGAATACTTGCTCTGGTCACAAAATAAAGCGGAGCACTGAATTCTGTCACTCAACACGCGATATCTCAACAATTAGGGTGGTGCGTGGGCAACGAAATGTCTTAACATTAGCCTCCCTCCGACTAGCCCGCTATATTCGGGATACAGAGTGAAAGCTATATTTTTTACCTTATGTAGATCAGATGTAACAGAGGCGCCGGTATCGCACTCTGGGCAGGCGTCGGGGGTGGGCGAACTGCGCGCCGACCGCACGTCCGCTAGCGACATGGTGCGTCAGCTACTGAAAAAAATATGCAATATTTTTATGTCTTTCTATTGTATTAAAGTTTTTTCTTATGTCTATTAAATAACAAAAATTTTGGGTGCGTGATTTTTATGTAGCAATCAAGAATATTGTGTACCTAAAGTGAGAATAATGTTGTATATCTCTGTCTTTCAAAGAGTGAAGCGAAAAGGAATAGAGGAGATATTTTAATTGTGTTTGGACTCTTAATTCGTGGATGTATGAGGTATACCAGAATCTGGAAAAAAGTTTTATCATCATGGCGCAGTTGTTATCCAAATATACGAACCAGTGGGTAATACGCCCAGGACCATTCCTGGGCGTATTACCCACTCGAAGCAAAGTATTTATTTGATATATTTTTAATTTCCTTTTATAGCTACTGTTGCCAAAATCATACTTAATAGTAGTCTAGGAAAATGCAGTTTGTGTTGTTAAGACTAGTTTAAACAAGACCGTATAAACATGCGTATACGAACCACTACGACAGACAAGATTTTGTCACAAAATAGATTATTTATTATAAGTTTTTATTTGTCCCGAACGGATTTGAATTTGAAACCTTATTAGACCCTTCTAATTTTACCAACAATCGTCAACTCCTGTGCCAAGACAGTCACGATATAACCTTGCATTCCGAAAAATATTTGAATACGTTGAATAATTCTAGACGCATAGTATACAATGCAATTGTGTAAAATTACAAATGATTAAATAGGCATGTTGTTTTTCCATACATACATAATATATAAGTATGTATATGATTATATTGAAACAAAAAATATCACGCTTTATCCCATACAGAATAGACAAAGAAACTCTAGTGTATAGACACTCCGCTCATAGTTAGGGCCAGGACTCCAAAGCGAAGATTTATAAGCCAAGTTTGCGATCTCCACTGGAGACGAGATGTATGTATAACGAATATCTATGTTAAAAAACATCTCCGGTTTGATGGAACTCAGGCCTTAGTTCGGAGCTTAGCAGGACATGAATTTGTAAATAATTTGTTCCTCCGGGTGGTATCGAACCCACAATCATCGCTTTTATAATCAAACGCTGTGCCACAGCGCTGACATTGATTATAGTTAAATGGGTATATTTAGATTACATATGGAGAAACAAGACAACAATTGAGTAGACTTTTTTGTAAAGATAACAGCTAAATTGAATTTTAATAATGTGTCTGATTTTCGATATCACTTATAAAAATTTTGAGATACCAATAAGTGCCAAGTTCTATAATATTATTTGTTTATTTACTTGTTTCGCCTGCAAGTCGGTAAAAATTATATCCAGAGTTGTAACTTGCTGTTATGTCATAGCCAACAGTTAACAGGTTCCACACGGTGCAAGTTGCACAAACAAAAACACTATTTAATTTACACTCTATAATGCTCCACGCGTTGTACCTGTTTCGTTTGAAGTCGATTGCTTAAGTATATCTGTATAGCTCTTAATATTGATCTGGTAATGGATTTGAGACTATTGTTGTAGGTATGCAGTGGCAGTTACTTCTATTTTTGATATCTACTTATAATAGGAAAGTTAATTTAAAATTAAACAAAACCAAATTTTAGATTATAGTCACTTCAACTAAAAGAGTGAGTGAGTTTATTTTTTCAGCATCAGGCTCTGTCCTATATAACGGAATGGGCAGAGAGAATTCAGTGTCAATGCTCCATTTTTCGCCCCTTCCTCCTCATCCTTCTCCTTTCACCTAAATTTAAGACTGTTAACGTGTTAAGTGGTGGATCATAATGCCGCATTGTATTTTGTTACCAGAATCTACATACAACCATCAGATTTGCAATCCCTTACCATACAGATTCGATTATATAATATGATTTTTTCTCTTTTTTCTCTTTTTAGTTGACATAGCGTATTTCTATTATGGTCCCATTCCCACCAAATCAGAATCTGACGATTCTATCGTCAAATCTATATAAGAGTGTTACCAATATGAACTATTATAATATATTGTCGCCGAGTGTTCAAAATTCTAATTATATTTAATTACACGTAATTCATTATTTTCAATCACAATGAAACAGCTGGCTGAGGAATGCAATTTTGACAGATGGTCCAAATCAAAGTAACGCGCGATCAAAGACCATATGCCCCACAGCTGACCGGACGCCCTCGGTCAGTACCTATATGCCTACACATTGGACTGAATATAGCGCATGAACGTATTATTATTTCTAAACTATAGTGGAATTCACAATTCAGTGTTGCTAGGGGATTCTGAATATAATAACATACTTCACCCTGTATCCCGCATATAGCACGATAAGCAGAAGGAACTAGTGTTAAGACACTCCATTTCCCACACACTCAATTTCGTGGATAAATCGAAAGTGAATTTTTTCGCTTCGCTTTCGCGAGAAGTTAAATAATTCATTCCCCCAAATGGACAACAGCAGTCGCGTCAAACGCTGCGCCATGACGATTGAAATTTTAAAAAAGATTTATAAAAAAACACTAATTTCATAATTATTACTAAAATGTCACATACACATTCATTTGTGAGAATTATGATATAGATCTATATTCTTGAGCACATTTGTTGGTAAATTTTGTATTGTTTTCTTCATTGTGTATAATGAAAAGCTTTAGCAATAAAATGATGTCAGGGACTATTGCCATAGATCTCTTACAGCGGGTGATATGCATATAAAAAAGTCTCCTCAAATATTTGACACATCCTACAACAAAACCATATCTAAAATAACATGTAGTGTCCATTTCACAATTTTTTGTAAAGACAAACCAAGAAATCAAAGAATAGAAATTATATTAAATCAGCTTCACGCTGTATCCCGCACACAGCAGGGTAGGCAGAGGGAA
>DWAN01000662.1:0-21898 GCA_018230445.1 Heliconius hewitsoni | reverse complement strand
GTGATATGTATCACCTACTAACAATACTTCACACTAGTTTCCTTTCAATAGGGACTGTCACTTACAAGCAACTGTCCGCCGATTGACACAATTCTACTGCTTTTATAATTATTTTCATATTTCATATATATATATATATATATATATATATATATATATATATAGAACTATTAATTAGTAGATCGTATTTTTATAATACTAAACTGTAGGGATAAAACGGTTTAATTTTTGACAAGGGGTGGTTAATTTGCACATATTCCAAATCAAGGTTAAATTGTCGTTAAATATATGGGCTAAATAAAAAAATACTTTTGGAAAACCTTTTTTATTGATTACATTCAACATAAGATATAACTTATTATAAATTTATAGTATAATCATATATACTAAATAACTAACCAGATTCGTTATACAATTAAAACTGATAACAAATCTTTAATAGCCAATACCTATGATTGAAAGATTTCCTTTGTAGCAAAGATCGTTGAACTAAACAAAAACATTTAAAGCCACAAGCGAGATAAAAATAAACAGTAAGTAGAGTCGTGGATTAGGTATAATTAATTAATTTTGGTGCTAGCTTAACTTTTTGTGATAAAAGTTAAAAACCCACTTTGGAGCTTCTTGTTTTTAGAAATACACTGTTTTTAATACTGATGGGAAAACTGACGACATAACTTTAAAATATTAAAAATAGGCAATTGACAATTACACAATTTTTTAAATTTCAAATATTAATATTTCTTTTTTCAGTTTCATTCTGCTATCCCTCATGTAGCAAGGTAGGCAGAGAGGGCCTAGTATTAAGGCACTCTTACATAGTTTGTAACAAATGTAACACTTTTGCCTATAGCACGATTTAACGATTAAAACGACATTAGGCGTGTCTCTAATTTATAAAATATATGTAATTTTTATAACAACTTACCGAATTACATGTGTTTATATCTTTTACAGCACCGGAATCGAGTAAGTCGACCACTGTGTCGAGTTGACCGCCGCGAGCCGCGCGAAGGAAAGCTGTGTTTGGGTCTATCTGGAAATAAAGAAAATAATTCAATAAATAAAATATATAGAGTTAAACATTTCGTTACTTATATAATTTAAAAACTATTTTATATATTAGTAATAAGACCACATTTTCATGTTAAAGTTATTTTCGGTCCAGTTAAAACAGTGTATCTAGAGGAAATGCGTCCAAAATTCGGCGGAAAGTGGGGACCGGAGTGTCCAAACATCCCTCCCTCTGCATACCCTGCTACATAGGGGATATAGTATGAAACAAAAAAAATCTGATTTGTACACATCAAATAACTTCACTTCTGCTCCGTACTCCAAACGTTAAATTGTTATTTTACGCTTTCAAACGGTATCTGGATTAGTTAAGTCGACATTTACTTTACCCCAGTCGTCATGATTGATTCAATCGTGACTATGCTCTATTGTAGTTCTTGTAACAAGAGCCATGGGGTGTTAACTGTTAAATAGCTATTTAAGAGCTATAAAGTCGTTCAGTATATTGATTTGTTGTTATATAATGGACAAAATTTTCCTAAGAATATTGAATTAAATGTCTGTTTGAATGTAATAACAATAAAAACATATCTAAATCAAGTTTTAGTAGTTAGAGTTAGATAAACCAACACCCAACTCATAACAGATACTGATTGATATTCACAATTCAAACATCTGTACAGGGATTGACTTATGACCTGTAGAAATATTACCATATTACCATTAAGCAGTTAAAAAATGAATAAAGTAAAATATCAAACACTCAATGACACTAAAACACTTTGTTAGTGTGCTATCTGAAGTTTACAAGAATTGGTCGTCACTCGTCTGAATGTAGCTACTATCAACCAATCTGTTATATATGTAAAAAGTGTATTTGTGATGGACCATTAATAGTGCAGAATCCAGAGAAATTCTTATTTTAGAATTTACTCAGGATTGGCTAAAAGCAAAATTTTTCCTTTTCCCATCATTCAATTTAATAACTGTATATATGTAATATACTGAAGGTATGTTACTTGACTTTGTACTAGTAGAATTATAACAGCCTTACAGTAAAAATTTTTTCAAAATCACAAATTTTATACAAATAATAATGTTTATATTCAGGCATAGTGATAGCCATTTAGTGAATTACATTACGTTGTGTATTACGATTTTAACTTGTTGTAGTCAAATAGTCAAAGAAACCATTGATTATTTATTAATTATTGATTAGAGAATAATTATAATTATTTTCAATAATTTTTCTTTAAGAAGTACATTGGCAACATGGGTGATCAAATTATAATACATGTTAGAAAGGGTTATATATTTATCAGTTATAAAAAACGCAGCCTATAAATGTCAAATTCCAACGTTTCAGACTGTATGACAAAGAACTTTAAGAGAAAATTTGTTCCGTTCACCCAATTCGTGATGACCGCTTATTCTCACAAAAGCGAGCTCCAGCGTACAAATTATATGAAATCTAAGCATAACCTATATTTACAATGTACTTCATAGAATTCTTTAAACCTTGTTATTCTTAGCTACTAATAAGGAAAAAGATATATGTAGTACAAGAACTAAATGTTGAGAGAAGTTCACTAATATACAATAGTGAAAACTGCATTTAGATCGGTTAAGCTGTTTTTGAGCTTAGCGTGCACGAACACACAAACAGATAAACTAATAAATTATTTATAAATCATTTTTTTGATAAATGCCCCCAATAACAGTGTTTCATATAACTTATGAAAGTTCTCTCAGTCTGGATTTAGACAGCGATCATTTTTATTATATGTAAAGTTACAATTTCTCTATAAAAAAATGGTCAAAATCTATATCTAAGTATAATAAACAAAGCAAAAAAAAGGTAAAATTACTATACAATTGAAAAATTTATGAAGCGAAAAACATCGAGCGATAAAATTCGAGATTTTATCTTAACCGATTACAGTAGTAACGTTTACTATTTTGCAACAAAAATATTCGTACGTAGTACCTACCGTACATGTATATAAATTCATTTCAAAAGAAATTATTGATTTTCTTTACATTAACCTTGAACATTAAGGAAAAGAACATTTCCAAGAAGGTTTCAATCCAATCAGTTTCTTGGGACAATGTAAGTAGGTAATTTTTTCCAATCGCACCACGGTAAGCCATTTTAATTAATACAGTTTGTGAGAAAAATATTTAGTGTTCTTCAAAATACAATCATTAATTGTTTTTAACCCATGGAAGTTAAAATACAAAAAATCTCATTGTTATAACAAAACTGAAGCCATTGTTGGACTAAATTAGCCTCAATAAATGTGGATTTAAATCAGATATTATTTTTAATTTTAACTGTTTTGTATGAATAGCTTAGCCCACAAATGTAGTAATTGCATTTTTTACATGTATCTAGTATCATCCAAAGAATATATGAAAAAAAAAACGGTCACTACTAAATTCCATAAAATACCATAGCTCCACAACTTTCTTAGTTTATTATTATCTCAAGTAATGTTTTTATCGGAATGTAGTCGATTAGTTACAGAATGTTCAGATTCGATTTGTAATGGAGTGTTACGCCAACCATAAAAAATTACGATTATTTGAAATATCTATCTATAAGAATACTAGTGAAAATCATAAAAATAAACAGGGAACAATAACAATTTACTGTCAGACTTCAGTAGGGACGCGCCTTATTGAAAGCATTGGTCGCGGGTTCAACTCAACAGAGACATAAATACGTTAGTAATTTCTATAAACTGCGCATTTCTTTGGGCAATCATAATGTAGTAATAAGAATGTTGTTTTTAAATTTTACAAGCCATTATTAACACTGAGAACCGAGAACAGAGAACAAGTAAAAGGTAATCCTCTTGAGAAAATTTATAAAAAATAATGAAGACGATGTTCTACAGGAGATCACAAGACATTTCAAGACTTCTTTAAGTTTTTCACTAAGTAAAATTTTAAATACTTTTCTCAAGCAGTAAAAGCAAAAGATGGTTTAGTGAAGGAGTCCTTTATTATTATTTATATTATGAAGTTTATAATAAGTTTTGCCGGAGTTATATATATTTTCCTCACTTTCATAAAAAAAAAAAATTTTTTCAAATTTGAACAATACCATAGCACTGCACTGTACCTCCTACTCAACACAAAAATAAATCAAGAAATGAACCAACCACTAGTGTGATGGAATACACGCGCCTCTCGAGCGGCAGTATACGCGCGCCGCACCACACCGCCATTGCGGCACTGCGCGGGAGTCGGTGTCAGGCTGTTACGCGCTAGTGAATATAACGACAATATACACCGTGATGTTGGATTTGCTCTACTCCCTGTTGGTTTGGATACCTTAGAGATTATCTGTTCCGATATAGTAGGTACGGAACTATTATTAGTTATTGTTGTATTGAAAGATTTGAGTTTAATAAAACAATCTTAATATCGAGATTTTTTTGTACACTTTCAATATAAAGCATTTTTCGTGTTTCTAAATAGAAAGGCGAAGATTTTTCCTCCTTTTTTTCAATAAAAAATATTTATAATGGCAAGTTACATACACCTCGTTATTCAGGATTGCCTCTGGACATTTCAATAGTCTTAGAGACCGTAGGGATCACCTATTTCAACACGTCTATCATGTTTTGCAATATTCATTAAGTTTAAAAACGTTAAAAGTAAAAACATAATAAAGAATTTTTTCACCTTATTATTTTTTCTTGGGAAGCTATATGTATTCCCAATGAAAATGAATAAGGAGAAAAATTCTCAAATATATTTTTCACTTGCAATTTTTTAAAT
Source organism: Heliconius hewitsoni (assembly GCA_018230445.1). Lineage (NCBI taxonomy): Eukaryota > Metazoa > Arthropoda > Insecta > Lepidoptera > Nymphalidae > Heliconius > Heliconius hewitsoni. The sequence continues at coordinate 17,095 of DWAN01000662.1, read as the reverse complement.
GCAATAATCACAAAGAATAAAAGAATCCATAGCTATTAAAAATAAACTAGCATATTCGCCGCTTTTATTAGAAAGAGAAGGAACAAACATGTCAATCAAAGTTTCACATTGCCCTCATAGATCATTAACAAAAAATTGGTATCATCTCCAATTCCATAGCTTATTAAAGAAAATTGAATGAACGTTGTATACAAAAAGAACGCAATAAGTATCATTATAGAAAGATAATAATCAGTGCCGTTAGAAAGCGCAGTACGGTCGGCAAATTGAAGTACAGACTCATCAAAGTGGAATAAGGTACTTATTGGCAAATAGACTACGGATTACAAAGTATTATTATAAAACTTGACGGCTTCTAAAGCAATCTTGATAGCGGCCAGCCGAGTCACGATCTATTCGACAAATAAGAAACCACGGTATTGCCTCGATTAATTGGTTTAAAATATTAAATCAGCTTCACGCTGTATCCCAGCACACAGCAGGATAGGCAGAGGAAACCTAGTGTTACGACACTCCGTTCCTCGCTTTCCGCCGAATTCTTGAGTAAACACATTGTGTATTGAGTGGCGGAACTCTACACGCAGTTTTAAAATATTAATTTTATATTTTGTATATTTATAATTGTACAGCTTTCGGGCAGTTTTCTAAGTAATACTAAAATTGAAAGATTTGTAAATTGAAAGATTTTTCAAGAAAAAGAAAAGATAACAAAGTTATGCATACCGAAAATCAAACTAAAAAATGCAATCAGCCAGACTCATTCAAACTACGCCACCAGATATATTGTACAAGGAAAAAATATTAAAATTTCTAATCAACGAATACCACCTATATTTACGACAACAGATACCGTACATCGATACAATCCAATTTCATGATTGTGTTTCATTTGACGCAGTAAAGCTTGCATTTGATCAAAATCAGCTACAGTCGCGGACCGTTACTTTTTACAAAAAAAATGGAGGCCCTTATTTGTAGGGCGTCCAGATGGTTGATAGCTGACTTGTGCAACAATGTCGTGTACTCAATGCCTTGTTACTAGAGACAGTTCACATACTTATAGAGTAAGCTTTTACATTTTTTTTTATTATATTCGCACTAGTTAAAGACGTGTCGTAGTTGGGAAATAAGTGGAATGGAAATTGGATTATTCAAAGTATTAATTTTAATAAAAATGTATACTTTGGATAATCTATGTTTCGTGTTACATTAGACATTAAATAAAATCTTTGTTAATATAGTTTAATTTCTAAAAGCAATGAAACCATATATAAATGAACAATGTATAAATGAACATTAATCGGGCAAAAAGTCTTGCATAGCATACAAACATAGCCAATTAAATCAAGAATTTTCGCTTTCTATACATGACTACAATTTTGTAGAAAGGGCCTAGGGAACCTAATAAATTCGGTTTTTTTCATCACATCTTGCACTAGTGGAAAAGTGACTTATTGAAATTTGGTCAGGAGAGTGTTTCGCCTGAGATTTGCACATCATCCCATACACTTAATAAATAAAAATATGAATACCATGCAAAGGTATTCATATTTTTAATATAAATTTTAATTTAATTATCCTGTCTGACAATGTATTAAGGAAAAAACTTATTAGAAGACAATAAAGATAATGTTTTAAGACGACAGTATGAACACTATAGTAAAATTACATAATAATTAAAAAAAAACAAAACAAAAGTTAACCCACTAACTATAAACAATATGCAATGTGATTGACAACATAATGTTATTTGTATACACCGATACCGTGTAGAGATTATTATAATCTACATCGCAAGTGTTCGAAAGTGAAATGGACCGAGAATATAAGCAAGACTGAAATCTTTGCTTACCAGAGCATTTACAAAGCCTATTTACGTCTTACGATAAAGCCGCCGTTATATTTATCTCACTTTTTTACGGTAGACCTTTCGTTATTAACAGTATATTTGATTACAATATGCTCTTGATCGAAACGAAATTATTTTTTATTATATTTTATTGCGATTGCGTTAATAAAACAACTTCACGTTTTTTCCCGCATAGCAGAGGGAACCTGCTAACTCGTTCTTCACCTTTCCGCCAAGTTTTTGAAACATGCGTATAGAGTGACGTAACAAAAAAAAAGGCAAAAGTGACGCTCTTTGTCCCGTTACCTAAGAGATTAATACCTATAAGTCATTCTCCCAAGTGGGAGTCGAACCCACAATCGTCTCGCTTACAACTAGAAGCTGTGTCGCTACACACTGCTTTTCAACTTATTGAAAATGAATTTTTAGGTAATATATTAGGTATTTATGCAAAATCTCATTTCTACAATCCATACATTTATAATAATAAATGTACATACAATGATTACTACTCTGAATGAGCAGCGAGCAATTATAAATTAAAAAGTTCCCCGTTGCCTACGGGCCGACGCACAAAGTCCTAGTTTTAAACGGAGGCGGAGTATATAAAGTATATAAAATGGGTAGAATTGCAATCCACACAGCTAACCTAGTTTCGATGTTCATTTTGCTTCAACATTTATTAATTTTCATTCCAATTTCAAAGAGGGAAAATATTATATATAACTTTTGTTTTTTAACTGACGATTTTCGGCCAAATTGAGCTGTTCTTTTGCCCTATATAAATACTCTTGTTTTAAAATAATTAACATTTTTAAACACTCGATGAATTCTTAGGTGAGTTAATTATATTTTTATTTTCCCATAGATGTATTGATATATGTATATGGTGTAACTAGAGAAGGCGTACTATAGACACTCTCTGTTCTCTGCTTTGCGTCCGAAATCTAAACATTAAGTGACGAATTAAGTAATAATTAATTGTAATTTTATAAGTAATAATTCTCGAATAACGAACTCGTAACCATCGCATTTACTGCAGACGCTGATCCACTGCGCATCGACAATATATTTTTATTATAGATTATTTTACGTATAGTTTTATAATGATTTAGATTGAAAAAAAAAGGAAACAGTTAATTTTTTTTTCTCACGCATTTTCAACATTTTTAAGAAAAGTCGATATTATATGATGATAACTAAGTCCAACTTCCGTTTAGTTAGAGTCATTACTTCACTTCATTGACGCCCTACTGCGCCACGGGGGTGGTAATTAATATGTTTGTATATATGAGATTCAAATGTTATATGTAACTTATTTTACATTGAAATGCCTCAGCCAAATTGGATTAAATTAAAGAAAGATGTGTTAAGTTATCTGGATCCATTAATCTGTATACGATCTATTAAATATACAATACAATGCATTATCTACAAGAGGCCAGTCGTGGCCACGAAGTGTGACTACGAAAGATAGCAAAGTACCAGTGTAACACGAAAGATTTTGGTGTTCATTTTCCACTCGAGGAAATGAAATATTTTAAATTTTTCGCTCACGTGTAGAAGCAAAGCGCGGCGTTGAGTTCCTCCACTCAACACGAAATGCCTCCAGAATTCTACGGAAGAGGGGGAAACGGGAAAAAAGATTTACAAGATATCATGAACTATCAAGTAACCATTAAAAGTCTTGTGGAAATCCAATAATTAGTTCAATCGACACCCACGCAACCAATCCGAGATACCGACAGTACATCGTGGTGACCGCAGTTCAAGTACAATCAGGCAATTGGATAAACACGTGAAGCGACAATTAGACTATTAGAGCTAAATCTGGCGAAGATCGAGGAAGTAAATTTGCCTTTTCCTTGCGTTGATGAAAGAAATAGTAGATGGCCACTGTATACTTACATTAACTAGGTGAATCAAAAGGAAACAAAATTAATATTGTAATTAAATAAAATATATAAAAGTTAGAGTTGTAATTCAAGTATATTTTCAATAAGAATCCTTTTTTTCCATTTATCTTTAACAATATAGGTATAGGCATTCATCTGGTCTTCAGTTTGCGCCCATTTAGAAACATTATGAGTATAATGTAATTTTATGGAGGTGGGAAGTAGAGAAAACAGGAACTAACTAATCTTAACAGTAATGTTTATCGTCGATCTAAAATCTAAAGAATGAAAATCTCAGCACGATCTTTATGTTCTATCTTCTGTTGGTTGAATTCCTTGGTATGACGCAGAAGAATATTTTTACAGTTAAGTTAATTTTTTTTTTGTTATATAAATTTTGCTCACATATTGTGCTCCTACATCTAAACTTGGGCACGAATTCCAAGCACTGCTCTGAGCCCTACAAGGCAGCAAGTGCAACGCGACACCTGCACCATGAATCCATGAAACGTTAAGAAGATTCTTCTTTTTACAATCCATTGATTGTAAAGCAAATTGATGAACCACTTTATTGATATGCTGTTAGTTTTATAAGTTCATAGATACAAATATGAAAAAACACTTCAAAATAGTGTGTAAGAGAAAGTACAATAAATGCTCATCATATTTTCAAGTGTTTATGGGATCTGTACATTTTATAAAATTAATCGAGCTTATAATAAAAAAACGCCTGACCTTGTCCAACAATAACGACAACCAAAACATCTACGGTATAATTGAGCAGCAGTGCAAATCTAATCGGACCTTTTTTAAATACATAAACTGGTATTGACGGCGCAAAACATTTAATAAGCATTCACCAAAGGCGTTATAAATTTATACGGAAGCTATCTAAATGTATGTCCTGTATATCATAATTTAATGTTGCGTTTTGATAATGGCCATTTGTCAATACGGTAGAAGCAGGAACACGGATGACTTGACAGAGTTGAGTTACAGTATACGATACATCCCATGAGTATCGATCGCCGTATCTAATATCATGGAATAGAAATTAGAACTGTAAGTTACGTAAGTGTTCACCGACCCTTTATAGCTCGTAAACTACGTGCGTAATAAAAGGAAGCCTTAAGATACGACCAACTTAAGGGTCGTTGTAAAAAACGTTGAACGGGGTATATAAACCTAGGTTACATAAGTAGTTTGCAGTAACGATGTTTTCTAAGTTTAACTTATTGTTCTATTACGCATAAAAGTTGTTTTTATGGCTTTCACTGTATTCCGCATACGTAAGGGTAGGCAGGCACCCTAGGAACCTAGTATTAAGATATTCCGTTTACTTAATGCCTTTTCCTACTTTCCGTCGGATTCCGGCAGCATTGCGTGTGTTAGTGACGGAACTCAACGCCGCTCTTTGCCTTGTCGAACCCACAACCTGTCGCGTTTAGAGTTAGTTACACGCTTGTGCTTTCGTATTTTTATTGAGCGCTAAAACCTACAGGCATTTTATCCAATTGTAATTCTCCCGAAGGTGTCCGAACACACTACAATCCCATTAAGTTAACCTCCTTATCTATAAACTAGTTATGATGATTTTCTTACGTTTTTAATATATACTATCTTTAAATAACATTTATATAAACATGCACTACTCACAAACGCCTAGTAGAAATGAATAGCTGTGACATGTGATATCAATTGCGGAGTACTTCTCTATAGGCGCTCAAAACCAATGTAACGTTTAAATTTTAAAGTTAAATTACGATCAACGATCGTAGTGTAAGTTCTATCCTTATGAGAATAAACTAATGATAGAATTTGCATAAAACTGTATAGAAATATTATTTTACTAAATGGTTTTATAAACAAAAGAAAAGCAATTACTACGTACAACACGCGTTGCCATAGTAACATATACATGTCACTTTAAACAAGAGTGTATATTTGAAACATATGGTAGGGGGTGTTTTGTTAATTTTAATAATTTAATGTATTTTTATGCATTATTTTAAAATAATATTTGCATTATGCTGCCAAATCCCGTAGGTACTCTTCATATCGTATCATCGTAAAAAGAGCGACAATGTTTTTTTTTTCATTAATATTAGGTACGTATAGAATATTCAGGTTTTGCACTCCATCATTGCAATCGCCTTTTTAAATCAAATTAATCTAATTTGTATTTTTTTTCGGCTTGACGCTGTGTCCCGTGTGTAGCAGGGTAGGCAAATGGAGCATATTATAAAACACTCCGTTTCCTACTTTCCGCCAGATTCTGAAGACACTGTTCGTTGAGTGGCGGAACTCAACACCGCGCTTTGCCTCGATACCAGATCGAAATTTTTTTTCATTTATTGGGATAAACAAACAGTGCACATACATGTGAATAAAAAAACAGCATAACAAAATATATAAATGCAACACAAACACCGTTTACTACAGATTACTATAAATATAAACGCGTTGCCGCAATATCAATAGAATTAAAGCTATTATTATAGGAGTTGACCTTTCTGTACAGTAGTCGACGTATACGGGCATTTGTACGGCAACGACTGGTTGCAAATAATCGACAAGAATAGCGGCAATGTGTTCTTGTGGTATACAGTAACAAATTTGATTGACAACACTAGGACCACCATTACTACTGTGGCATAAACCATATAAAAATAATGGTTCAAGCTGCTTACGTCTTGCTTCTCATGTAATGAGCCTATAATCGTTAAGCAATTGCACATACGGTACTTGATTGCACTAGCATCTGTACTGCATGACACGTAAAAATGTTAGCTAAATTCTTTCAAGACATACTATGTAGTTATTATATAACGGGTTCCATACAGGCGCAGCGTACTCAACCAGGGAGCGAATTAAATAAAGCCTTTTAAAGAGTAAATCCTTCTTCTTCTAATAACGTATTTAGTACCTAAATCATTTTACCAAACGATAATCGATTATTACTGGTACTGACCCACATTAACTGGGAACAAGTGAAAATTGTGTTAATTCTAACTAAATTCTGCTTTCGACAAATGAGATGTCGAAACTCCCGTAACCGCGATATGACAGGCAATTTCCCTAGCGCGACGCTTATCGACGGCTATCAGGCATCAGATGATAGTAAACACTCGAATAGATAAATGTGTCACTCTCAAGGTTAGGTTCTATACTAATTTGACTTTTAGACGTATTCTTAGGTGATAGAGGCTGTTGAACCCATAAAATATACAAAATTTTTCCTGGTGTTGATTTATAAGCAGTTTAATTTTTTAAATAATGTTTCTTGATAACGTTTACAAATTAAATTTTCTCAATTTAAAATTCTCTTGCGTAGTATGAACTAGATTCGTATAAAGCGTATACTTTACAAAACAAAATAACAAATGACAAAATTGTATAGCAAGTATATATCGTTTTCAGCTTCATGTAGCTGTATACCGCATTGGAAACCTATTGTTAAAACAATCAGTTCCCTACTTTACGCCGAACTTTCGAGTCATTCAAGGCGGAATTCAACGCCTTGTTTTGCCTTGGCGCAGTGGCACAAACTAAAGTTGGCTGAAAACGGTTGTGGGTTCGATCCCCACTTGGGGGAATGAATGATTATTTCTACGCTGTACAAGGCAAAGGGGGGTTATAAGTTCTGCTATTTAACAGAGAATGACTCAAAAATTCGGCGGAAAGTGCCTTAATATCATCCTACCGTACTATACGTGGGATTCAGCGTAAAGAGCAGGTCTGAAACCAAATCGTTTTAGAGAAGAAACACAAATCTACGAACGAACATGTAAATCTGAATTTAATAATATTTACACAATAATAAATCATTGTGGACCATATATAAACAGCAAAGTTGTCAAATTGCTCGAAGAATAAAAATAGCACATGTATGTATATCACTAATGATAGTAATATTCGCAATTGCTTTTTACGACGATTAAGGTAATGTAATTTATATACTATGTAACAAGCCAATGGAAAAACATATTATTAGCATTAAAATCTTATAAATTTAATATGTGTGAGAGTACAATAGGTGAGGGCAGGCGCAATGGTACAAGCGTGTGAATGTAAGCGCAACATGTTGTGAGTTCGATTCCAACTCGAGGAAATGATATATTTAATATTTTCATTTCTTTGCTCTGATACCAAGGCAAAAAGCGCGGCGTGGAGTTCCGCCACTCGCTATACGATACAGCGTGAAGATGAAAAAAAACATGTGTGAAAGTATACAATGTTTGGCGCCATTGTAGCGAAGTTAAATTTTATCTAGTTGTACGATGACAGTGGTATAAAATTGGTGAATAATTAACTTGTTTCTTTGGACTACTTAGATAAAATGTCGGTTTGTGTTTTACCATATTGAGATAATGTATATAACTGTAATTACTGAGTCGAACTCCAAAATTCGGCAGAAAGTGGGGATAGGAGTTTTCTTAACACTAGGCTACCTCTACCTACCAGCCTGTGTGCGATAGAACGTGATAAAATAAAGTATTAAAAATAAAATAAAAAAAAAAGTTTATCCTAATAAGATAGAGAAAATATTATTTTAGCTTTCTCTCTCAACGACTTACAACGGTACAGTGTTTTTAATTTCAACATCAAAGTGATTTTCTATCAGCTCAATTACAAACTATATTGTTATTAAAATGGCTTCACTTTAAACTAAAGTATAGAAATAAATGGCAAAATTAACAGAACCTTAAATATTTTTATAGAAAATATTTTTATTTGAATGTTTGTGTCTAAGCTCTCTGACTGCTCGACTGCTCGATAGCTCATCCAAAATCCATCTATCTATCAATAATAATAATCTTTCAAAGATCAGGGCCACAAACAAGCAGGTCCTAATCGGTGCTACGTGAAAGTGCCATTACAACAACGGCGCGGCGTCGCGGTGGCGCTTGCAATAAAGTTGTTTACTTGCGCTTTATCTAGAGAAATAATAAAATTACCCACTGACTCGTTCAGGTACAGGTAAACTGATATTTGTTTGCTTCAACAGCTGCTTTTTTTTATTAAACTTGAAACATTGGTTAGTCTAGGAAGTTTTTTATCTACCTATGGTAATCTTATAATAATTAAATAAAACATAAATAATATTTAATATTTTATTTACATATCTATGTACATATATACGAGTATAGTACAATACCTTATACCTTCCTTAATATGATGTAAGAAAAAAATTTTTTTTTGGTTCACGCATAGAGAACCTAGTGTAAAGACACTGCGTGACAGTTCTCCATCTCCAGTCATACCTTTTATTCCACTACTAATACAGCAGTGAATTAACAAAAAAAAATCATCAATATATGAGGAATTGAGGATATATGCAGCAGTTTTTTTACTACTAAGCTATTTGCTGTAATACATATTAATCCTATTAAAGCACGCTCTCCCTGACGACAATAAACGAAAGCGTGTAATTAGGTCGAGTGAAGCTTTACTGCAACAGGGATTTATTGGATACCAACTAGACACTACTTTCTAAAGATTAAGCCTAATAATATATTAAAGTGAAGTGAAAATGCTTCTTGTATCAAATACATAGTATAGTAGTGTATTATTAAAATAAATTCACTGTATTTGAAAAGAACAAGAAGTGACAGATTACTCGGAAATTTCTAAAAGCATTTTTAGGTACTTATTAAAAAAATCCTCCAAGCGCGGGTTTGTGTCCTGCGCTATATTCGATTTTTTATACGTTTTCTAAATTAAGTATTTTAATTTCCTAAGTGTCGAATAACACTTTAAAAATGATCGTTTTTTAGGCACGCTGTAATTAGTATAGTAGTTTTCGTAAACAATTTTTTTACTTTACAAATATAGTTAAATATATACACAATACAAATTTTATCTCTTATTTACATTAATGTACTGTATTATGTCTAAACGGTAAATGAAAGCGCGTAATTGGGTCGAGCGGGTCATACTCAACAGGGATTTATTGGACTTGAATCGCCCACTTTCGTGCGCTGTTCTAGGGTTAGCTATATATTATTATTGGATGTAAATGAGATGTGCTTAGTAAAGGAATTCTGATAATCATCAAAAATATTATTTCCAATAATAAAAGGATATATCAGAAATTATATATAAGTATAATTATAGTTTCCTAAAGTACCTACAATTTAACCTTGTGACATCGTTATTTTAATTTTATTTGTTGATCAAAGACAGACATCGAAGGATTCCTAGTCTATTGACATATCATATGTGTGTCACAAAATCATTTTACTATAAACAAAAAATCACAAGGCAAAAAAAAAAAAAATACAAAATAAGAGCCTTAAAGTTTCTATTAATTATAGTTCCTATTCCTAATAATTATAATAAATCCTTTTCCATACAAAATGGACCAAATGCGTTATAACGTTCAAACCACGCGTCGGACCTATTACGTTACTGTAATACGCGGCAGACAAGATCAATAATAATTATGATTTACGATGGCACTTTAAACCAGGAATAAATAGTAAGCTTTCCAAAGGGTTGAGCCGCACGGAGCATTGATTCATAAAAGTGTTGTGAATGCCGACCGGCTGTTGATGATTTCTATAAAGTATCGACTGGAAATAGATCGTTTGATACGTACAATTCGTGAAAAGGCACGCGCGGTACATTTGATGAATTACAATAGCATTTAAAAGTTTCAGTTTGCTTTACACCATGTTCTAAGGTTGGGATTTTTATTTAAGTAACAGATATTTGTGGCGTCTGCAGTCGTGGCGCAGGGGAACAAGTGTGTGACTGTAAAGGCAACTTGTTGTGGGTTCCATCCCCACTCGAGGTTTTTTTTTTTTGATTTAAATTTATATTTTTATTTCTTTGCTCTCGTGTCGAGGCAAAGCGCGGCATTGAGTTTCGCCACTCAACACGCAATGTCTTCGGAATACGGCGGCAAGTGGTGGTAACTTAATGTCTTGAAAACTAGATTCCCTCTGCCTACTCTGCAGTGTGCGTAATACAGCGTGAAGCTGATTTTTATTTAATTAAGAGATATTAAAATAAGAATATTATTTTTATGTACACTCGTTTTTAAGCATAACAGTAGAGCCTAATGCACCAGGGATAGAACCAACATACTCACGTGTTGGTTGAAAAAACTCAACAGCCGCGCTTATATAACAGCACTTGGTAATAAAAATATTTTTTTAATATTCAACCCATTTCAAAATCTTTATTTCTCTGTCGGTGTAACTAATTGACTAATCCCAAAACTAATGTGTTGACTAATTGACCAATTAATAGATGTTTGGCAGCATTACAATTTAATATTCTCGAAAAAAGTCGTACATTTCGTTTTAAGTAAATGCACAATATAATAATGGACATTAAAAAGGTGGAAACATAACAAAAATAATAGTATATTATATTTTTAATAGTTTTAAGGTACACTTAGAGAAGAAAAATTCTTATTTAGAAAACGTATAAAAATATACATATATTTCTTGTAAATATTATGAATTTAAGAGAGTTTAAGCTAACAACTTTATTTTTCCTGTTGATCATGTATTTACCTATTTAGAGATCAACGGTACAAACTAGTGACTTGACTTGTGAGTGAGAAAAAGTCCATATCTACAGATAAGGAAAAGATATTATACCTTACTGGAAAGATATTTCATACATTCAAAGATCAAACATATCAATATTATATTAATTTCTCGAATGTTCCATTTCATGGATCGTTTAATGTAGAAAATTCTGTGGCCCTATAATAAAAATACTACGCTGCCATTAATCTTAATCATGGCCGTACAAATATTTGCATCTGTAATATAAATGTATACGACATTTTAGCCTCAACCCTTCTACAGTAGGTACCAAAAGTTTTCTAAAAAATAACAAACTAAATTAGCTTCACGCTATTTTAAATTAATGTTAGCTTGCTTTGTGCACGTTAAGATACTCCCTTGCTCACTTTCTGCCGAGTTTTTCGAGGCATTGCGTGTTGAGTGGCGGAACTCAACGCCGGGCTTTTGCTTTGATGCAAAACGCAGATATGAAAATATTAATAAATAATTCCCCAAGAGAGAGTGAATCCACAACCGTCGCGTTACAGTCACACCTTCCATACCTGCTCCACGATCTGTCTTTTTTATATTATATTTTTATATACTCGTGTATAAAAATTATTTTTTCTAAGACATTTACCGCAAATCACTAACATATACTGTTGTTGATGGAGTTACATCATTACCTGCTACATAATGATCAGCAATCACTTAATATAAGTATACCTACGCGCTGTGTAATCTCCAAGGCTGTCAGCGGTTACGTAAACAAACCTTGACAATGATTCGTGGGCGTAGATTCATTTTATTTATTTTTAATTTTTAACTTAATGTTGAGTGAGGCCAGTCGTAGCGCCTGAGCACAAACGAACGACTGTAAACGCGACTGGTCGTGGGTTCGATTTCTACTCGAGGATATGAAATATTTAATATTTTCATTTTTTCTCGCTGGTAACAGGCCACAGTGCGGCGTTGAGTTCAGCCATTAAGTACCCAATGCCTTCACAGTTCGGTGGAAAGTGGGGAATAGAAACAGAGTGTCTTAACACTAGGGGAATGGAAACAGAGTGTCTTAATACTTTATTAAGGGTTGGGAGTATAAATCCCAATTAGGAAAATTATCGTGATTGAAATATTTTGAAGTGTTTCTTGTATTGGTTGACACTTTCACACACAAGTAAACGAAATTAGAGAAAGGACGATTTTGGGTTCTACCAATTAGCGACTTGTGTAAGTAAACGACAATCATGTAAGTAAAAGACAAGAGTTATAGATATCTGACTATTTTAGGGTGTGAGATTCTATTGTAGGGAAACCATTTACTTATTAGAAGCTATTGACATAATTTTGCACTATATTAGCCCAAATAATCACATATTTGAAAATATATTTTAAACTAAGTTTTTAAACAGTTTACAGTCGTCGGTGGTTACAGATCGACCCAGACCACAGACTCTACCCGGTTAACTGCTTCGTAATTTATTTGTGGAAAAAATAGCAAAAGGTAAACATTTTATAGTCACTTATAAAAAATTAAAACTAAAATATTATTATACAGTATTCTTGTTATCTACAGAATTACATGTTTATTTGAAATTTTACAAAAATATACATCATAATCGTAACACGTCTTTCAAAACTACCATAAATCACGCATGTGCATTGTACATATCTCACTTCCGCAGTCTCTCGTAAGTACTGAGACGAGTTTTATTTAAAGGAAAACATTTTATTCAGGCGAGCGTTTGTGACAAATAACTTTTTCCTGTCCTTAAAAGCAAGACAAAGGGGGAAGAGAAATGCTAAAGTTATTGTTGTAGGAATTCGAAATGATTTCACAATTGTTACGTAAAATGGACAAAAATAAAACTTTAAAGAAAACTAAACTTTAAAAATAATTAAAAGAAATGTTTTTATTTTGTAAGCATTATAAATTGATATAATTGACATCTTATGTACATTTAAAGATAATCTAGAGTTTCGTTGGGTTAGTGGCTAACAGTAGTACTCAATAGTTCTATTTAAAAGTATACTGTAACTTCCAAACACATTAAAATTACTTTATATTTAACAAACGTAATTTTTAAAAAAATATTAATATTTATTTCTCTTCATAATGTGTTTCAATCATTATGTAAAAAAACATCTCAGGAATTCTTACTGCTACAACAAAAATATAGTGGTCACTTACACTTTTATCGTTGTTTTATTAGAAGGAATTTAAAAAACCATTGTTTCGATAACTGGTTCGTAGGGCCCGTGTAAATGTACTCTCAAAACAGCTTCAGGGTGCATAATATTCTTTTGTTGCCTTAAAAGCTATTTCAACCCACGCTTGGAACAATGTGAATAGGCTTTAAAAGATCCGTCTAATTGGAACGTGGAAGATTGTTGATACACCGCTCGAGTGAGATTATAAAGCAACATTATAGTGAAGGCGCTGCACCTGAAGGATGCATTGTCGTGCGAATATCCTTTCTTCAAAAGAGCAAGAATAATTGCAGAGTAACAGAAAAGTGCAACGAACTGATACAAAAACTTTCAGACTGGCATGTGCGTGCTTAATCTCAAAAACTGGAGGCCAAAGGAATAGAAGCAGTGGTTGTGTTCTCAAGGATGGACTGAAAAATGTAACATTCTAAAATTTATCACAATTGAGACATTCAAATTAATTTTATAATCAAGCCAATAAACAAAGAGCAGTGACTAAAAAAATAATAAAATCCTTTATATAACGATAACAATATTTTTCCATATTGACTTCAGATTTTGAAACTGATTTTCCGCAGTCTCTTGTTCCTTGTACCCCATCCTAATACAAGTCCTCGTACAAGGAGCTAAGGTTGGTGTCATTTCAAGAGCCTTCAGTTTTGTTTTTCCTTTTTTTAACAATAGCTATAGTATACTTTATAGCTGTCTCAAATATCCTTTTGAGTAGTTGGTTGATAATTTTCAATAAGTTTAATATAAATACTACTTGTATGTTCTTGTTTTTAGTTTTCAACTACAGTATTTCAATATTAATGTTATAAAAACAAAACAGGACCATAACTATAACAGCGCTAGGACCGGTTTGCTTCCCGGCCCGTCCGCCTACATCCACGGCTCGGGACGGTGCGATCACTGATTTATTGACGGACGTTGATGCCAGAGTTCCGTTGAAGGTTAGGGGTCACGACATTTGTATGAAAGATTGCATATTACATGATTTATCATATTATTCAAATCAATTGGCGTGTTACATTTACTTTATAAGAATAGTATAAAAGATTGAAATATAATATTGTAAAGGGTAGTTAAGGTAGTATAAGAGCTAGAGTAAGTCTCAGCAAACATTTAATCAAGTTCATTCATTTTATAAATTGTACTTAGATTAAGAAAATAATGTTCAATTGTTCCATAACAAATTTCAAGCAATTGAGATCAGAATCCTCTGACATGGTCATGTAAGACTTATATAATAACAATAAAAACAACATAATATCATCAATTCCCAGACAGTTTATTACAGTAAATCATATGAGAGGCATTCGTAAATAGACCCATTACGGCTAGACATGCTAGAGCTGAGCTGACTCACCTCCTTATTCGGCGTCGTGCCTACGGAGGCGTTGGCGCAAGTCGGTGGACATTTGTCAAGTGACAATTAAAAGTTAAGCAAACATAAGGAAAATAACATGAATCACGAACATAGATATGTATTTTCTATACTTATATGTTTTTTTGTTCCACCTAAATCAAATGTTTTTCAATACATTTATAACTTTGTCGGATTCCCTAGTTTGATTAGATTAGACAAAGCGCAGCGTTAAGATCCGCCACCCACACCCCAATAATTTGTCTGTAATTAGCGAAAAGTTTTAGGTATTATCCTGTAAATACTGTCTGTAGATACGAAAAAAATACTGGTTATGTGAGCTAATTGAAAAAAAAGAAATATAATAAAATTTTCTCTGGCTATGGTTTATCTGCTATTATTGGATAACACGTCATTTTGTTGTTTAATTAACATATAGATATAACAAACGAGACATCGTCATGTCAATTTACAAACACGAAGCTTGTATTGATACAAGTTTAAACAACTAAATTAATTGACTAAAGGCACTTTAATTAACATTAATTCTCTCATCTTGTTATTTATCATAAGTAGGAACGTCGATTATGTCTATATTTAATACTCTGCCATATATCATATATTATAAAAGGAACCTAGGTGAAGACACTCCGTTTCCTATTTTCTTGCGAATCCGAGGGGCAATGATTGAGGCGCTCGATATCAGAGGGAAGAAATGAAAACGTTAAATATTTTAAAGTCTGAACTTTATTTATATAAAAACGCAAAAAAATTGTAAGAAAACGATTCGATGTTTATTCGATATATACGAATGACCTAAAAAACATAGCGAGAAGAACGTCACTATAACCGTTAACTGTACTTAACATCCCGTCCCTTAAGAGGATGAGGAAGAGATGATGCGATTGCAAAATGAAATTAACCTTGAGCTATATTACGTACCTACTTGTAATGTGGTGATAAATGAGTCAAGTAGTTAAAACTGTATAATTGAATATAATACGACCAATTATACATACATACATAGGAAATTAGCACTCATTCTCAGGAATATAGATTAAAAATACTTTATAATAAAAACACTTTATTACTATATTTTGATATTTATTGTTTTGAATTCGTTTCCTAGTCCAAGAATATGCGATATTGAATACAGAAAAGAGGTAAAGAAATAGAACAGAAAGGAAAATTCAAGAAGATGCAGAAAGGGAGTGTATCCCAGTGGGTCAGCTCTGATAGAAAACGCGATGGTTGTGGGTTCGATTCCTATTTGTAAGATTTTCATTTCCCGTTTTGGTAGACCAAGTGCAGCCTTGAGAAAATCAACCCGCAATGCCTGACAGAAATCGGCGAAAAGTGTGCTAATATAAAAATATATAATCACAATTATAATTAAAACTTCAAAAGAATCAAAGCCGATAAAACATACAAAAAACATCTTTTTAACACCAAACAAGATTAACCGAACAACAAATTGAAGTTACAACAAAGTTTCATCTTAGATAATCTGTTTAATCAACACTTTCTCCACGATCTAATTTGTTTAACGCCACAGACAATTGCATTAGTCAAGTTGTCAGTAATGTCAGTTGGCAGTAATTGAGACGTGTGTCAAAACAAAACACAGTTACAGTTAGGTTGGAAAGTGGCTAGAATACTGATTCAACCTGAAACCAGGAAACGTCTTGTCACTGCTAGAATCAATTGATGTAACGATTCAGGGCACCCTGCAAACTTGTCGTCTAACTGTAACTAATGGTGGCCTTTTTTGTAGTCAAGATTCTACGCTACATATATATCTATATATATATTATAGATTATATTTATTATATTAGCAGTATTGTATCACAAACTGTGGCTGTAAACGTGACTGGTTGTGGGTTCCATCCCCATTCGAAGTAATTAAATATTTATTTAAAATTATATTTCCATTTCTTCGAACGAGTGCAACACTAGGTTCCCTCTGCCTACCCTGCTGTGTGCGGGATGCAACGTGAAGCTGATTTATTTATTTTTCTGATAATTAATATTTATTTATCGAAAATAACTAAATAAAAAAAAATCATAAAGTAAATGTATCAGCTGTTTTAAAATATTTCATAAAAATACTATTAATTTAAGTGTTCATGTAAATATTTATGTATTCTTATTGGTATAGCCACTAATTGTTTGTAGTCTGTAGTAGATAAGGAAAACCGCATAAAGTTTACAAAGCAAGAAGTAATATTTAAAAAGAGCTGCGTGAGCAAGA
>DWAN01000661.1:0-21898 GCA_018230445.1 Heliconius hewitsoni | reverse complement strand
CTTTGCACGGTCCGCAACGTCCTGACTGGTTAGACCATTGGGTCTCATGTCTTGCGTCACGACATTCAACCAGCATTTCAACGTCATGGGGCAGATGTGTGCGACTTTAAACACGACAGGTTATGAGTTCAATTCCCATTCAAGTAAATAAAATATTTAACATTTTCATTTCCTCGCTCCAGTAACGAGGCAAAATACGGCATTAGTTCAGCAACGAAACACACAATGTCTCCAGAATTAGAATGGTAGTGTCTTAATGGGAACGGAGTATCTTAATCCTAGGTTTTCCGGGTTTCTTCTTCCCACCCCTTTCTTAGTCCAAGTGGTCATACTTACATCTTTACATAATTTTCTAAACATAATATGTGAAATACTCAACAAAATGGCTGAGCAAAACGAAAAAATATGTTTATTTTAACAAAACAAAATAAGTAATTTGGTAATACAAAAGAGAGCCAAGCGTTACTGATGTTTTTATCGGCCGTTGCTCTAACAACGCTAGTCGTGGTATAAAAATGGCATCGCTTGAGATGCAAGAGAGTCTTAAATCAATTTAATAATTTTAATAATTGTGGGGGAGGGAGTGTCTTAACTTATTAAGTTTCCCTCTACCTACTCTGCTGTCTGCGGGATACAGTGGGAAGTTGAATTAATTTTTAATAATCATTTTAATTTCACGCTGTATCCCGCATATAACAAGGTAGGCAGAGGAAATCAGAGAATTATTTCTATACAAAATAGTTATTAAAATCCGTGGCACGGCAAGACACAGCGTTGAGTATCGCTTCTAGCACTGTCGCGCAATGTCTCGAAAAAAATAGTTTAATTAAATTTAAATCATTGATATTTCTCCAAAAAATAAAAATGTAAGAATTGCGTTTTAACTATTAAATAGATTTTTAATTTTCTCAACATGCACTGTGCATAAGTAACGAAATAATTAATTTTTATTTAGTTTCTAACTATTAGGTATAAATATTTAATGTTTTCATTTCCTCGCTCATAGTAACAAAGCGCGGCGTTTATTTCCGCCACTGAACACACGATTGCTCAAGGATTTGGTGGAATGTATTAACCCTCGACTCCGTCTGACTACCCTGCTACACGCGGGATTCAGCGTGAAGCTGAAAAAAAATTCCATTATAAATATTGACATATACCATTTCCATATTCTTAATCTAAGGGCGTAACTGAACTATTTTTAAAGAAAACAATGCAATGGTTGAAGCAATATCTCAAAGAAAAACTCAGTAAGCGAAGCTTCAACAAAATCTAAGTTGTTCAAAATGATGCAATTCGTTGCGGCTAGTGATGTGCCATGATCGAATCGATGAAATGATTATATATATTTTTTGAGAATCACTATTAAGTGGCTATAAATTATATTTAATCAATTTTCATTTCCCGCTCTGGTAGACAAATTACGGCGTTGATTTCCACTCAACTCAATAGCCAATGTCCTGAAAACTATGATGTTCCCTGTGCCTGCCTCACCATACAGCAAAAGGCGTGAATAATTGTTATTTATGATATGGTTACTTTTATATAAAATGTATAATATTTATAAAGTGTAACTGTAAAATCGACTGTGGGTTTCCCCACTCGGGGAAAAGAAATAATTATTTACCGTTATATTTCTATTTCTTCGCACTGGTGTCGAAACAAAGCGCGGCGTTGAGTTCCACCACAACATGCAATATGAAATCATGCAATGCAAAATCAAAAAAAGTGGGAAGCGGAGTGGCTTAACACTAGGTTCCCTCTACCTACTGAAGTGAAGCTGGTTTATTTTATGTATTAATATTTATTATATTTAATATACATGACTAATAATACCCATTTTTTGTTATAGGTATGTCCTAAATAAGAAGTTGTTCATTCGCATAAAATTGTTGGTAAGTTTTTTAGGTAAAATATATATATGAAAGAAGTCATCTTATATAAAAAAGTATTGTCATAGTATACTCACAATACTATTACAGTAATGGGTAAATATAAAAAAAAAGGTTAAATATCTACGATAATTTCTAATGTTTGAATATATAAATATTAGCATTTACACCTTACACGAATATTCTACAAAAATATACCTATAAATAATTTTAATGATTCAATACATTTAATATCATAACAATCCCATACATGGCAGAATTAATTACAATAATTTAGATTGCCTAAAATGATTTGCTACTAAATACTTCATTCATTCGTTCAAATTTATCGAGTGCACATCACTATAGTTCAAAGTTGACCTATATATATCGAAAAACACGCTTCCTCGTCGCTCCACAAGGCCTACTGTTCTGTTCGATGGAGCTTCAACAACGGTATTTGGGGCGATGACACCAATGTGTTTTGTAACTGATGACGAAAAGAAGCCAAGTTATATACTAAATATTATTGTTATATGTATTTTTAAATTTTAAATATTGTATAAATAGATAAATTTTACAGAATTTTTTTATTTTATCAACTTTATAGAGATTCTATATAGATAAATTTATATATGTGTGTATACATATATTTGTGTTATGTAAGTATCGAAATATGTTACACTGTTTTTTTACTGTTCCATATCAAAAAGGTAGTTAGACCCGTTGATTTTAAAGATATTATTTTATTTAATTAGCAGATTTTTTAATTTAATGATTTTTAATTTTATTAGTTCAAATTCTTATTTAAGGTCCTCATAAGGCTGGGTTGGTGCTAGAGCATAAGCATGTGACGTGAATCCGAATCCTACAATAATGTTTATTGAAATATTTAAACAAATACTAAAATATTTATAAAAATAATTATTATTTTCATCCCCTCGCATTTGTTACGAGGCGAAACGCTGCGTTGAGATCCGCCACTCAACACACGATACCTTCAAAATTCTGTAAAAACTGGGAAATGGAAAAAACTTAATAGGAAAATATCTTTTCACTAGGTTTCTACGTTCCCTTTGCCTGATTCAAAACAAAATAGAATGATAAAGCGATGAAACAGAATCGAACCCACAACTAAAACCCAACACTTCACAACCTCGTCTAACAGCCAAGTCAATATTTTATATGCACATCCAACGACACAGTGCAGTGGCAACAATACCCTCAGGGATTTACATATTGAATTATGTATCGATGTTCGCGAATGTCGGCGGCCAATAAAATTTTATCATGTCATACGATTTACTTGGAGATTATTTCTTGTGATACTAAAATATAATATACTGTTTCTATTGTCAATATAGATTTATATGGGAAATTACAATATGATTTATAAGATATGAAATCAGTTTCACGCTGTATCACTCACACAGCATGGTAGGCAAAGGGATCTTAATGTTAAGTTTCCCATTTTCCGCCAAATTCTGAAGGCGTGATAAGTGGCGGCACTTAACGCCGCTCTTTTGCCTCGACTTCAAAGTGAAAAAAAAAATAATATAAATGTAAATAAATATTTTATTTCCTGGAGTTGGCATCGAACTCACAACCAGTCGCTTTTACAGGCACAGATTGGTACCCGTGCGCCACGACGGGCCTCAATTATATTTCATAGTTATAAAAATGGCCTAGAAAAACAATAATATTAAACATTACGAGTAAATGTAGTATAAATTTTGTAATGAGTTAATTTAAATAAATATTAATTATATTTTAAAAACCTCCATCCATATTTTTAACATTTTTAAAGTGTTAATCCACACTTAGGAGAGAAAAATACTTATTTAGAAAACGTATAACAATTTGAATTTAGTGGGACTCGAACCCGCGCCCAGGAGTCTCACTACGTTCAATTTTTTATACGTTTTCTAAATGAATATTAAACGTACATCTTGTTTTGAACCTGTGTTAAATTAAATGTCTTTCGTCATCTTCACTACTTTACAAACATATGTTATGAAATTATATACAATTATTCTATTTTATACTGTTAGAGTTGGTTAGAAACAACCAAGCTGTTGTATTTAAATTTATTTCCAAACTAGTAACCGCCTCCGGCTTCGTCCGTATTTCAACTATAACAGCGTGCATCTTTGCATTTTGATAAGGTACCTAGACACATTCACAAACGAACTATAAGAAAATACTTGTGATATCGATGGCATTAAGTCGATTTAATATCACTGGAGGGAAACTACTTAAATTACATTTCTCGGTCTGGTCCGATTGAAAAAATCGCGGCGTTAAGTTCCGTTAGGCTTCTTTCTACTTTGATACAAACAAAAATGGTAAATGCAATGTTATGATATGAAGTTTTCTCTATACACTGAGGCCAGTCGTGGCGCAGAAGTACAAATCAACCGTCAATCGACTGGTTGTGGGTTCGATCCCCACTTGAGGAAATTAAATATTTATTAAAATGTATATTTTCATTTCTTCGCTCTCATGTCGAGTTAAAGCGCGCCGTTGTGTTCTACAATTCAACACGCAATGGCTCCAGAATTCAGCGGAAAGTGGAGAACGGAGTGTCTTAACACAAGGTTCCATCCGCTTATCCTGCTATGTGCAGGATACAACGTGAAGCAGAAAAAATTAATAAAAAAGAACCTAATTTTTACTATAAGATCAAGCGTAACCGTTATAGCATACCTGTACCAAAATAGTTATTAAGAAGGGTACTTAAATATGTTATTTTAATATATTTCATGTTTGA
The DNA here is from genome assembly GCA_018230445.1 of Heliconius hewitsoni. Classification (NCBI taxonomy): domain Eukaryota; kingdom Metazoa; phylum Arthropoda; class Insecta; order Lepidoptera; family Nymphalidae; genus Heliconius; species Heliconius hewitsoni. Next base: position 17,257 of record DWAN01000661.1, on the reverse strand, counting down.
CACAGTAAGGTACACATTATAGAGTCGAAGGTCGTGGATACGATCCGCAGCCGGTCATATATTCGATGTAAACACAGCATTTGTGTCAACATTATTAACAATTTATGATAATAGAATGCGTTTCTTGAAATTAAAACTTTTTTGAAAGCTATAGTATTGTAATGGTTTATATTAATAGATAAAATAAAATATTGTATTGGTTTGAATCGTATATTATTATATTTTTGACAAAATACTCCGTTTTCCTTACTGTAAATATTATGGATATGTTATGAATAATGTATCCCGCTCACAATTTAGTATGCAGAGGAAACGAGGTAACTAGTATTAAGATACTCCGTTCCCCAATTGTATCGAATGGCTCCACCGCGGATTTTGCTTCGGCGCCAGAACGAAGAATAGAAACTATTAGATATTTCATTTATTTCAAATGGGAATCGAACCCGTAACCTACAGCGCTTACAATCTGGCCTCTGACTTCCCCTACTCTATGGTAACCTAATACTTTTGTTAAGATAGACGAACGAAATAGAGACATTCACTTTAGATACGAGAACATCGTGTGATGAAACACACCATCCAATTCACATCGACATTTTACATACTAAGTTAGTTTAAAGGCGCTAATATGACAAGATTTTTTTGAAATATAAGACTTCTTGTGAATGAATCCCACGGAATCGTTATCTTATGTTTCATACATTCATAAAATTGTATGAATAAATTTATTTGTGGGTGTGGGTTCATATTCTATTAAATGATTATATGATGATAATTATTATGTTTGTATGAATATATGTATATAATAAAGTTTTCATTGTGACTTTTAGCTTCACGCCATATCAAAAGCGCGGCGTTGAGTTCCGACATAAATCTGTAGGCAACAAGTGAAAAATGCAGTGATGTGCCACTATTTAAATAATTTTTGTTTACAATTTAATAAAAAAAATATATATATATTTATAAGATGCTTATTGACTATATGTATAAGGCACTTAATTTTTAAGACACTATATGTTGACTGGCGGAACTCAATGCAGCGTTTTATCTTGTAACCGTAGCAAGAGTTTCAATGCAATTCAAATAATTTATACGCTAAGCGATAATCGATCCCACAACCATCGAGTTTACAAGTCACTCGCTTGTAGTACGCGACAACGTCTTTAATTTTAATTACACCACAACCATAAAAGAACTAGAAAGGGCTAAACGAAAGCAATTAAACATATTAATAACTGAGTTAGAATTCGAAAGTTTTCAAATCGCCATTTATATAATATAATGTATGTGGATATTAAGGTCGCGCTTTTCCACTTTTACTGTACAAAAGTAAATTATATATAAGTAATTAACCTTAATACTGGAAGTAAACGGCGGAAGATTTTATAACTCGCTATAGCTATTTGTTCTTTTAAAAGAATTGACACGCTTTTAAAATGATGATAATGTGTTTTGTTTGCTATAATTTTTACTATGGTAAGAGTGGTAAGAGAGGTAGGGGGAGACCTCGGTTGACCTTCGAAAACATAGTATCAAAGATACTGGAGGAAGGTCACATAAAAAACATGAGGATCCCCCGGAGGGTATATGAAGAGGTCGATGACAGTGGACGAGGCGAAAGCATAAGGAACCCCCGGAGGGCATGTATGAAGAGGTTGATGACAATGGAGGCGAAAGAGGTATGTAGAGACCGTCGCGTTTGACTATCCTTTCTCTCTGATACGGATAAAGCGTGAAGCTATATTTGTATCTTTGTATTATGTATACTATGTTTCTCTGTACTGATTTGAATAACGATTGGACAAAAAGTTCCTTTTTCATGACGAGCTTTTGTCAGAAATTTTCGTGAGCGAGAAAAAAAATATTGTTAATACTCTCTCGTCTCCACTCTTGTTTTATTTTCATTGACTATTTCACATTTATTTATTTAGAAAGTAATTATAATTACTTTCAAAGATAACTATTATAAATTAACATACTCAAACTTACTAAAGTATATATAATTTACTATTTCGAAAGGTATCCTGCTATAGCCGACGTGGCACATCAAGTTGTCACTTCGATTACGAAAGGTGGCACGTTAGTTGCGCACGCGCATCCATCTCGTACTTTGATAGTCTCAATTACGTTTGAACTGTAACCTTTTAAATTAACTCGTTTACAGATAATAATATACTATTACTATTTACTACTTATTAATGTATTAATTTATTTTGTTTTAGGCGCAGGGGCACAAAGTGTAACTGTAATTGTGAATAGTTGTGGGCTCGGTCCCTACTCAAGGGAATGAAATATTTATTTAAATATATATTTCCATTTCTTCTCTCTGGTATCGAGGCAAAGCGCAGCGTTGAGTTCTGCCACTTGAACGGACTATTTTAACACTATATTCTCTCATCTCACCCCGCTGTATGCGGTATGCAGTTTTTTTATTTTATATATTTTTGCAAGTACTTTAAAAATCATTGGCACAATTAATAATGTTTAAATAATACGATACGAAGAAGTGATTGCAATTTCGAGCTAAAGCTTTTATGAATATGTCGCTTTTTCCTAAGACTTTTAAAAAATTTTTTTAAAGAACATCTTGCTATACTATGTACTATGTACATACTATTATTACCAAAAAGTATATCATTTCTTGACAACAAAATCAAACATTGACTTAAATTACTTTATATACATAAATCGTACTAAAAGATCTTAATAATTCGTCGAATCATCAAAACTTAGTATCTTTTGTTTCATTCCAAACGAACAGGCCTTATTCAATTATATTTTAGCAAAGAACAGAGAATATTTGAAATATATTATTTGAAACGTAATAAGATACTACAATATTACAATATTCACACTAAAATATTCGAATCTGAATAAGCAATTATAGTATTGTAATGTTAGGTAAACAAATACATTGTATCTTATCAAAATATTTTGTTTACGCGGCGTTGAGTTCCGCCTACACGCAATGCTTCCAGAACTCGGCGGAAAGTGGGGAACGGAGTGTCTTAACACTAGGTTTCCTTGCTTACCCTGCTGTGTACGGGATACAGCGTGAAGCTGATTTTAATTTGATAATTACTCTCTGTAATAAGTAAAGTAATTCATACGTTCCTGGTCGGTTTCCAGGAGACGCGGGTTCGAGTCTCGCTACGTTCAAATTTTTATACGTTTTCTAAATAAATATTTTTCTTTCCTAAGTATGGAATAATATTTTTAAAAAAGTTTTAAAAAAACCAGTTATTCATCATATTCTAAATATATTTTAAATATTTATCCAAAAACTCCGTTCCATTTCTACAAAACTCTGAACTCCAATACAAGTGGCAGCGTCGTTCACAATTGCACTTTGATTTATCGCTTCGCTTATACTCAGTTATTTCGTACCTACGACCGTTATAGATGCCTTCGCTTAGGTGTCCCACACACCTAACCGCATGCGGGTTCGAAGCAATTGTGGGTTTCCTTATTGTCGATGTATGGAATCGTTGTGAATGTGGTAGTATGGTCTTTTTTTATGTTGTTAACGTATTTTCTTTTCCGGGTTATAAGGAATAGTTTTTTTTTTTGGGAGCTAATATTGATAAGAGAGAATCTTTTTTTGGACAATTATTGCGTGAAAGTCTATGTTATAATAATTTTATTAATGATTCATATGCAATAGGTTAATAAACCGTTGTGGCGCAGGGGAAAAGGGTGATTCCAACGTGACGATTGTGTGTCCGATTCCTACTCGAGGGAATGAATTATTACCAGACACCCAGGTAGAAGCCCGGCGTTGAGTTGCGCCACTCAACACTTGTACCATAAAGTGGGGAACAGAGTGTCATAACACTGAGTTCTCATTGCCTACCATGCTGTGCTGCATGCATGCATACTGCGGGATACAGCGTGAAGCTGGAGTGAACAGTTTTATACCTACACAACAAAGAACCACTCAATAAACTAATTAAAACTATAGAACACCTAATGAATAACTCTATTTTAATTAAAACACAAAACCAACAAATCGGGAACAAAAGTTCCGTAGTCTGCACCTGGACTTAATCGAAACGGAGTGCCCTTGATTTTACTTTTATTTTATTTGTATACTGGAATGGAACACTGTTAATGTTGCCAGTTGCTAAAATTATATTTTTAATTATATTTAATGTTTGTGTTTGATGATGTGTGTGATCGTGGTAACGTGGGGACTATGGTAACGTGTTCGAATTTCATATTAGGGGAAAAATTGTAAGGGTGTTTTCAAAATTATAAACTTTTTTTCCTTTAATTTTTTTAAATAAGTACGGTTTAGTATACAGTTTTAAATAAAACGGACGTTTGAATATTCTTTCACTTTTGCTGTATAAGCAGTATAAAACTATTAAATTTATATTTGTTATCAACGTGCGTATATTTCAGGATTAAAATAAATAAATAAATATTGTTTTCAATTTTTAAATTGTTTTAAGCCGCGATAGTTGCGGACTATGTTTGTTTAAAAAATCGAATGTTACGCCCCAATTCACTAGAATACTGAAGTATTTCCATTAACTGAAACAACTATGGCTATATTATAGATATTTTATATAGACTTTTTCACGCTGCAGCTTCACGCTGTATCCCGCATATAGCAGGGTAAACAATTATATTGCTATAGTATGCTAGTTAATAATAATATAAATGGTATCTGTCCGAAGACACCACAAAAATCTTCAAAATTAACTTCCTAATAGTATAATTAAGGAAGTATTATAAAAAAAACCGATTTTTTTTGTTTAGAACATGAGAACCAGATTAACTGCATTGCTTTTTGTATGAGAGTAACGTATGTGTCGCAATAAGTACAAGCATATGGTGGCCAAATTTACCGCCTACTAAGAGAATGGCCTGTTTTGATAAAAATAACATTAAACTTTTTAATCTATTCTCCGAGTAGGCAGAGGGAACCTGGTAACCTAGTGTTAAGCCATTTCGTTCCCATTCAAACGCCTTTGTTCCCCACTTTCCACTGAGTCTCGAGAATTCAAAACCTCACTTTGCCGCATTACCAGAGCAAAGTAATGAAAATGTTCAATACTTCATTCCTCCGAGTGGGAATCGAATCCACAATCGTCGCGTCTGCAACCACACCTTTGCGATACTGCACCACGATAGCCCCAATCATCATCACTTTTAATTTAGTAATATAGAATGCAATAAAAAAAAATCAAATCAGTTATTTCCGAGATAAGAGCACTCAACCAAATCGTTCAGTTTACATACATACATACATACATACAATACAAACTCCTTATTACTGACGCAAGATGTGACATTTAAAAAAAAAACACCACTACAATAAAATAAAATGGTCTATTTCAACAAAAACATGTGTTGGCGGTCAGTATACAAAGATATGACGTCACGCTGCTTACATGTCACGTGAGCGGGACGCGGTCCCACGTCGTTGCTTTGTTAACCGACTTGCTAATAGAGAAGGTCTATGTTGTGGATAACAATTTGACAGACAGTTCTGTAGGTGTTTTGATTGTGGTGGGGTGTGGGTTCGACTCAACGTTTTAGTCAAAACGCTATTATGGTATCAATTGCAAATAATATTTCATTTTATTTATTTAGTATTTGAAAGGAACTAGAATGAGTTATTAATAAAAACATTTCAGAACAATTGTTTTATTTGCGTTTCATCTTTTTGATCTTTCTCTATATATTTTTAACATCAAATTAATTAAATTATTTTGCTTCTTATAAAAATATATTAAACTAAAATATTACGAATTTTCACCAATTATCCTACATAATCCCAATGAAAATTAAACCAACTAAGCTATACTTTCAAAAGTCTACTCTAGTTGGTGACACCGCGTTCTTCTTATATGGAGTGTGTGGTCGATGCATTCGAAATGGTATTTTCTAAGGTCGTTCGTGTGCGTGGTATTTTATTATGTTTCTTAGAAGAATGTGTTATCATTTTGTTTTATATCTCCTGGTACAGTGTAAGAATTGTCTGAGTTTATAACTTAGCAATGGATTTAATTGTTGTTGTGTGTTGTGGGTTCGATCCCCACTCGTGAAGATGACATATTTTCTTAAATTTATACTTTTAAGATTTCGCTCTGATGTCAAGGCATTGTCAAGGCAGCGCGGTATTGAGTGTCACCACTAAACACTCAATGCCTCCGGCATTCGGCAGAACGTGGGGAACGGAGTGCCTTAACACAAGGTTCCCTCTGCCTACTCTTCTATGTGCGGGATACTGCGTGAAGCTGTTATAATTAGTAGCCTTCGTGGCGCAGTAGCATACGCGTGTGACTATAAGGGCAACAGTTGTGGGTTCTCACTCAGTGTAATTAATTATTTAATGTTTAAATTTCATCGCTCTGGTGACAAAGCGCGGCGCTTCAAAAATTCGACGAAAAGAAGAGAATGGAGTGTCTGAACACTAACCCTCTGCCTTACTATATATACCGTGAAACTATAAAAATATATTTGTTACATTTTCGCTACTAAATTAAAATATTGACCCTAATTTATATATTTTTACATCCTCTACAAATTTCTATCTATAATAATTTCAGTTGAAAACTTTCAAAGTTTGACCTAAATTACCATCGTTTCAAATTATTATAGCTCTAGAGAATAATATAAAAACAAACAACTCAAAAGGAGTTAATTAAAATTGATATTATCTTCATTTAAAAGTGCGTAGTCGCGAGAAATGCTTAAGGATTTTTAAAGAGGAGATCAGAGGCGCAGCGGCACAAGCAGACTGCAAGCACGACAGGTTGTGGGTTTGATTCCCACTCGAGGAAATGAAATATTTAATATTTTCATTTCTTCACTCTGCTGTCACTCAATACACACTGCATGCCTTTAGAATTCGGTGGAAAGTAGGGAGTGGAGTGTCTTAACACTAAAGACTGCCTCTGCCTACCCTGCTACGTGCGGGATACAGCGTGAAGCTAAAAAAAAATATTTTTAAAGATATTTTTATATTCAAAGTACAAGATACCTGTCGTACGTAACCAAAATATGTTTAATGCTAGTTAAAGCAGTTCAAGGCGGTTTACTCGTGACCGGTAGCCGATGCCCACGTTGGCTAAGATCTTTTAAATGATAGATATATCTATGGGAGAATTTAAAAGTTAATCAAATAATTAGCGAGAATGTTAATCTTGCTGGCAGCGGGTTCGATTCCGATCAAGAGCAAATATTTTTATGAGATTTTTTGTGATTTAGTAAAAAAAAATTGTAAGTATCTTTGTAAGGTCTAATTAGGTATAATTGCTTTATAATAGAAGTCAGTCGTGGCGCAGGGCATATGCATGTTCTGTAAACGCGAGTGGTTGTGGTGTCGATTCCTACTACTACTACTACAGAAAGAATATATTTATAATTTTTTTTCAAACCACGGCGTTCAGTTCCGCATCTTAAAAACTTTTGAGAATATTAAGAACGGAGAGCACTAGGCTCTCTCTGTCCACTCTACTATATGCGTATAGTATACAGTGTGAAACTGTGAAGCATATTTTGTTATATTTCAAAATAATTCTTAAAGAAATACTAATACACTTTAAAAAAATAAATACAACACAAAAAATTAAAACTACAACTCAAGTAAGCTACAAACTAATTTAAATGTGAACGACGAAGTTATTGTATTCTTATTTTAAAAGCTTCTGTTATACGAGGACTTTAACATCACTGAGGAATTTTTAACCTGATTTTTAGAAATGAAATAACAATAGAGGCTAGTCGTGGCGCAGCGATGCAAACGTGTGACTGAACATCCAGCTGGTTGTGGGTTCGATTCTCACTCGAGGAAATGCAATGTTTTTTTTATTATAAGAGTGCCGTCACTCAACGTCCTTTTTATTGCCAGTATTCAGAGGAAAAGGGAGAACGGAAGTGTCTTAATTAGAACGCAGTGTCGTAACACTAGGTTTCCAGGTTCCCGCTGCCTACTCCGCTATATGCGGGATACAGCGTGAAGCTTAAAAAGCACAAAAAGAAATAACAATACATGGTCTTACTGGTAGATACGCCGACAAAGTGACTCAGGAATGTACGGTATGAATGTTAATATGGTACTTAAAGTCGGCTAGAGTTAGAAGATGACGTGATACCCTTTTTGATTCGTGGATGAGCTTTAGAAGCTTAGGTTGGAATTGTGGTTTTTTTTTTTATTTTTATAGTTTAAGTAAATGAATAACATAATATTATCTTTATTTTTGTATTATTCAATAAATTAGTTTTACTGTAGAACTTAAAGTTAAGTAAAAGTTCAAAAGAATATATTTTGTATATTGTGTGTAATATATTTTGTTTGTATTTTGAGGCCAGTCGTGGCGCATTGGCACAAAGTGTGACTGTAAAATTCGATCCCCACTCGAGGAGTTAAAATATTTACTTAAATTTATATCTCCCTTTCTCCGTTCTGGTGTCGAGGCAAAGCACGGCGTTGAGTTCTGCCACTTAACACGCAATGCTTCCAGAATTCGGCAGAAAGTGCGGAACGGAGTGTCTTAACACTATTTTCCCTCTGCCTATTCTGCTGTCTGCGGGATACAGCGTGAAGCTGATTATTATTAATATATTTTGTATATTTTGGCCATAATATCTAACACCAATCATTCTTAAACTCATATATTACGATGTCTAGAAATATATGCAATGTCAGAATGTCATTTTCCATCTGTCCTGAGGGTAAAGAGGCTCTCAACTAGCTATTCGATATTATATTATATGCATGTTACAACGTGAGATACATTTCCTTAACATTAGTGCACGTGACGTCGTTGTTTAATTAAAATATTGCGAAAAAGAACTACGAAAGACTGTATTATTGGATAGTTATAATAAAAAAATGATTTAAAAATATTAAACGTACACACCAATAGTACTTACGATACCTAGCTATGATATATATATTTTTTCGCTTTACACCGTATCCCATTATAGCAGACTAGGCAGAGGGAACCTAGTATTACGACTCCAATAGCAATTGTCGAATTTTCCGAGATATTGAGTGTTCAGTTCACTTTGGTGCCGGCGTTGGTGGTTTGCCAAGGCGAAGAAATAATAACATTAATAAATAATAATTCACGTTACACCCTTGTGCTCCTGCGCCATGATGGCCAATAGACCATGCTTACATAATAATATTTATCTCTTTAGAAATACGTGGTTAACTACTAAACGGATTTTGATGAAACTTCTCATTAAGTTATAATATTTAAATAATAAATACAATCTCGTCGATATTAAAATTTATTTATTAAGTATTCAACAACATTTCTCTTTTCAATCAATTTTGATTGGTTTAAGGTTTCTTAAAATATATTTTAGAATAATTTGTGAATATTACTAAATAATCGTAATATGAAACATCACAACAAAAAGTAAAATGTTAACGGTTTATACGCAAATAAATATGGACATAGCTCAATCGTCAATCTCCTCTTAGACATTCTTGTGGTCACTAAAACAACTACATTACTATTTGTGAGTCACTGTTAAAAGCACTATTATGTAATTTTAGGGTTCCATAAATTCTCGCTGTATCCCTCACATAGCAGGCTAGGGAACCAGGGAATCTAGTGTTAAGACATTCCGTTTCTATAAATATATTTTTGTTCCCCACTTCTAATTTGTGATCTCTTTTTAGGGTTCCGTATCTCTTAGGAAAAAAGAACCCTTATAAGATCGCTTTGTTTTCTGTCCGTCAGATAGTACTAGTTCAGGAAAAATAATATATAAAAAAAAAATAAAGGGTAGTAAGATTTTGTATTAAGCCCACTAGTTTAACGGAAGTATCAGATGCATATACATATTTTATAAAAAAAAATTATGAACAATTTTTGTACGGAACTTTCAGCGCGAGCGCAACTCGCGCTTGTCCGTATTTTTTATATTAAACTTATATATAGCAATTTTGATGTTAATATCATTATGACTGCAGAAGCTCATAAATTCCAAATATTTTTTATATAATATTACATTGCTTAAAAAAATTGAAAGTCACTCTACCAAGGTTGGTTTTTATAATATTTTTAATTATTTCTAATTTAGATCAATGGCTGTAAGTATTCATACATCTGGTCTCAGTATTTAGATTTCTCGAAAAACATACATTTTACAGTTCTGGGGTAATTTTTAAACCAGAATGAAAGATCAAAGTCGCTGTTTCTCTGCGAAGGCCGATTTATTATTATTTTTTATATTTTTTTATTGAGAAACGGAGTGTCTTAACACTAGATGGCTTCTATCTTGTTGTATAGGGGACAAAACGTGAAGCTTATTAAATTTTTTAATTTTTATCTAATTTTCAATGTAATTAAAATAAAAATGCAACCAAATTTATATTTTATTCTACCAATTTTTATTCCAAGAATTATAACGATAACAGACTTCAATAGAATTCTAGTTAAGATCCAACGGCGATACCAAATAGATGTAGAGTCTCATCAGAGCTATACGCTATAGCGGTAAACAGATTGTACGTAGGGATCCCGTATCTAATCCCGCGGTATTGCTAATACTAACGTTGAGGTTGAAAAGATATAAGAAAACTAATGTAAGTTCTAAATATTCTTTGATTTGTTTCTATTCTATTTACTTTTTTAAGGTTTACGTTTCATCCCATGTATAGAGGTAGGCAGCGGGATGCAAATTAGAGCTAAAAAACGGGGCTAGTTACCAAAAAGCGAGTTTTTTTTTCGCTTCCCCGAATGGGAACTGAACCCACAACCATCCTACAGTCGAACTGCGCCACGACGGCCTCACTTTAATCTAAATTTATTTTATTATCACGAAATTCAGCTTTGTTTTATCCCGCATATCGCAGGATAGGTTAAGAGGAAAAAGGAAATAGTTAAGGCACTAAGTTTCGAGACACTGCGTTGTGTGGCGGAACCAAACGAAACCCAGAGCCAGAGCCAATGAGTGATTACGTTAGATGGTCAGAGTTCTTCCAAAAAGGCGCGGGTTCATATCCCGCTACGTTCAAATTTTTGTACATTTCCTTAATATAAATAGAAAAACAACTGTTACACAGTTCAATTGTTTTATGGATTCGAATCCCACTCGGGGGAGTAAATCATTTTAATTTTCTCGCTCCGGTAACACACACAAAAGTACGGTGTTAAGTTCCACCACACACAATGTCTAGAGGATTGGCAGGGACGAACTTTTTTAGGACAAGGTTGCGTCTATCTACCCTGCTATATGCAGAAAACAGCGTTAAATAAATAAAAAAGTCATTACGTATCTCTCAAATATTTTAGTTAATTTTCAACGTTTATTTTTATTAGCATTACACAACGATACAGTCATTTAAGCAGAACAAAGAATATTGAAACAATTTATTTTATTATATTAAAAATAAAGCTAGTTTTTATACAAATAAAAAAATATATAGTCTCGTAGGAATGAATGAAATGTTGTATTTTAATTACTATAGTAGTTGTTCGAACGTCATCGTCATTCGAACGTCATTGTCGTACAAAAATATTTGGTATGAATAATTATTTGAAGGAAATAAAAATAGTGAGATCTATTTATCTATTTATTCCGTATTCTATAGTCGTGGCGCAGGGGCACAAAGTGTGACTGTAAGATCGACTGGTTTTGGGTTCGATCTCCACTCGAGAAAATTAAATATTTATTTACATTTATATTTTCATTTCTTCGCTCTGGTGTCGAGACTCGGCGTTGAGTAACGCCAATCAACAAGCAATGCCTTTAGAACTCGGCGGAAAGTAGGGAACGGAGTGTCTTAACACTGCGTTCCCTCTACCTTCCCTGCTGTGTGCGGGATACAGCGTGAAGTTGATTTGATATAATGTAAGGTCGTTCGCAGCGTGAATGTGTTTTTAGTTATCAGTTCAATAATCGTTCTCTCATCATGAGTATATATTTATATTTAAAATTTAAATACGATGATTAATCTAGGCCTGTATTTATAAATTGATCATAGATATTAATAAACTATGAATATAATCGCCATCTCAAGATCGGTCTTAAGATTCATCTCAGAGTTGTGAGCGGTCAGTAAGTACGGGCCCTGGAGGTTCTTTCTATTTATTCAAACTATAATTATTTTGGGAAATATTATATTATGCATAATAATTTAATTCAATATACAATCTCAAAAATTCAATTGAAAAGTGGAAAACCGAGTGTCGTATTACTAAGCTTAACCTACTTTGGAGAAAAAAGCGTTTAACTATATCATTTCCTAAGCAATACACTACAAAATGTACACAGAAAGACCTCTAACGCTCTGTTACAAATCAACTTTGTCAGATCAATGGCTGCAAGTATTCAAACATCTGGTGCCAGTATTGTATTTTCGAATGGTTAAACCGAACTAAGGTCATATGGTGATGGTGACGGTGACGGTGATGGCGTTGACATTCATTTTTCTCTTCTAACTGTCCGCGTCAGTTTTGTTGCGACGCGACGGTTTGTTCGAGAGGCCGGCGGTGTGGCGTTTCAGACGGATGGAGGAGATCGTTGCGGTTTTTGTTTTTTTTTAATAGGTACCTTTTTTTTAAGTTATGTATACATGTGAATATTAAAACATTTTTTCGAAAGTGTCAAAATATTAAAAATCGTCTTATGTTGTTACCGAAAACTAAGGCATAAGTTTTCGGTAACAACAAAAGACGATGACAATAATATGGTCTATTATGTAATCTAAAAATAACATATGATTACAAGAGATATGCCTGACGCTTATAAAAATAAAGCCGTTTTCTTGTATGTTACAAAATATAATTTCATGCTGTATCCCACATATAGCGAGATACACAGAGAAAATTTTATGTTATTACACTTTATAAAATTACTTTTTGTGACGACGCTTGATTTTTAAAGTTGATTTTTGAGTTGCGGAACTCAACTTCGCATTTTATTGTCGCTTGAAAATTGTGGCGTTTACAGAAGCTATGTCGTTGCACAACGACTCTTAAGACGGTATAGTGTAGTTGAGTATTCCAACTACAAGAAAATAAAAAAAAATCAACCCTAAAACTAAATAAACATTATTTTTGATACTAAAATAAAAAAAACGCATTTTACAGCGACACGCCCGTCTATCTGGAAGCTTCCTGTTACAACCGTCATAGCATTTGCTTCACAGACCGCGTTAACGGTACCATATCGGCGTTTGCGTAACAGTTTTTGCTATTTACAGTGTAGTGAATTTTTAATGGAACCCCCCCTTTGTTGAAGGACAAAGGAATGATATGTATCGATCGGTGAACATTAAAGTGGATTTTCATTATGCATCTAGCGTCCACTTGTTGTTTCTCTTGTGAATATGAAATACTAGGGTAATGTTGTTTGTACTATTTTTTTTAATGTCTAAAGAAATGTGTTTTTACTAACGGAAAAAAGTGGTTCCAACGGGCGTGGGTTCCAATCTCATTATGCAATTTTTTATACGTTTTTTAACATGTTTTCCTATGTGTAGTGTGGAATAACATTTTAAAATTTAATAACATAACAATGATTTGCGTAATTTTATTAGAAAAACAAAACAACTAAATTATTAATTGATCTTAGCATTTAAATAATAATATATTTTAATGACATAAATGGGTAGCAAAGTGATAAATCACTAGTTCTCTCTAATTACCATTCAAAATGAGATACAACGAAGTATAACACAACAAAAACAAAAACACAAACTGACAATATAATAAAGTTAGTGAATTTTGCCATTAGCATCACCAATAAAAGGTGTCGTGACTTTGCATTTTAGAGTTCTTCGGTCTGAGCGCAGGTTAAAAGGTTACGTCTGACCTCTGGTTAAACGAATTAAGGTTATTCCCTCGTCCAAATCTAGTATTCTATGAACATCTTAGATTGCTTATATTAAACTAGTCGTCGCCCGCAATTTTGCGTGCGTTTGATATGTAAAATGGTAAGGTGTAAATGGTAAGACGTTTTGTCCGTCCTTGTGAGAATTTCGAGAAATACTCTTGGAAGAAAGTAAGAAAATGGGGAACGGAGTGTCTTAACACTAGTCCTCTCTCACTAGTTCAGCCTACTGTGAGTACAGTTAGAATTTTTTTTTTTATTTTCTCTTAGTAATTTTCTCGTCTTCCCAATTTGCATATTTGAACATATCAGCTTTTTAAGTTCAGTAGCTTTCATATATTAAAATTATTGCATTTAACCAGTATTGTATATGAAAAATAAAAAAAACACCTGTTGTAAATTTAAATCTAGTTCTAACTATTTATTTCATCTACGTCTAAATACTATTAGAAGAGAAAATTAAAAATCTGTCAATCATTTTCACTTGTTTGTTTATTATTTATAGTGTTATAATTTCTATAACAACATAAAAGATTAAGAAATTTCTAAATCGATTTACAAAATCGATATACGTATACGAAACGACGACGAAATCGATATACAATTGTATTGAATTTTTTGTCAAAAATCGTTTTAAATCCACTTTTTTACCGTTACGCACAAAATAATAAGGTCAATTGTAAACTTATAACGAATTTACAATAGAAGTTCGTGGTTGTATAAAATTTACAATCGATCACGTAGTAAATCGTGCTTTAGAATATAAATGATATATATTTTTTTCTATTTTAATATATACAAGTTCAATACCAAAAATAGGTAAATAACAACTAAAAAAATTTTTTTTTCTAGTGACGCACTTTTTAATTTTTTTTTTTAAATAATTTACACACTATGGAAGTATATTGAGAAAGCCTTGGATGACGTTTCCTAGAGACGCAGGTTAGAGTCCTATACCATTTATATTTTTTTCTTTATAATTTCCTGCTCACTCTTTGACATTGAACTTCTAACGTTTTACCACAAGCCAATTTAACATCAAATAAATTTAAAAAAAATGTCATTTTGCCATGCATCATTTATTTAGTGAAGTAGTCAAAGAAACACGAACACGAAACCACATCCGCTAGTTTTACAAAACTTCTTGTCGTAATTTGGCGCCGCAAAATTGCGAAAAATATATATTTATTTTCCGCAATTTGATGATAAGGAAAAATTAAGTGAAATCAGTCGTGGTGCAGTGGCACAAGCATGTGCCAACCAGTTGTGGGTTCGATTCTCACTCGAAGAAATGAAATATTTTTATTTCATCGCTATGGTGTCGAGGCAAAGCGCGGCGTTGAGTTCATAAGTGGTGGAACTCAACGCCTCCTGTCTCCAGAATTCAGTGGAAAGTGAGGAACAAAATATCTTTATTCAAACGGACTTTCCGGATGGTTCCCAGGCTCCCTCTGCCGATCTAGCTATATCAGCGGGACACAATGTAAAACTAAAAAAAACAAAATAGAAATTGAATCCTCAACCACAGCCTTCACAGTTAAACCTACGCCACTACACAACGATTTCCACAACGATAGAAACTACATCTAAATAATAATCGTTTCTCTAAAAGGTTCCAACAAACCTCGACTTCATAACAAAACTGTCAAGGAATGAGGCATTATCTCTATTTTAAAGGATCCCCAGTACTTAAGTTGTTATAATCATAGAAACGTGGGAGGACGGTGATAAAATGGTATGTCCTCACAGGTCAGAGGGATACTTTCATTGTGAAATTGATGTTGAGGTTGTTTTACTATTACGGTTATTAGAAATGGCGGGTGACTTTGATTTAGATATCATGTACGAGTATGTATATGAAATGTCGACGATATTGTTTATGTATATGATATGAATATCGTATTTTGTCATATGATGAGGCTATTGTGGCGCAGGGGACAAGGTGAGGGTTGTGGGCTCGATCCCCACTCGAGGGAATGAATTATTATTGTAATTGTTTTCATTTCGTCGCTCTGGCCTCAAAGCAGGACACCCGGCGTTGAGTTCCGCAACTCAATAAACAATGCTTCGAACAATCCGACGGATGCACGGAGTCTTAACACTAGGTTCCCTCCTTCCCTGCTGTATGAGGGATACAGTGTGAAGCTGATATAATTGGATTTAATTTTTTCGTATGTAACACTAGCTACTATCTCCGGCTACTCCTGAGTGCTTCTATAAGCATCATCGATAAATGGACAATTTAGGTGGTTGGTGGTTCCTGAGATTAGCGCGTTGAATCAAGCAAACTCTTCACATTTGTAATTTAAGAAAAAAATACGAGCATCACTATGACTTAGTTACGACTTCGTCACATGACGGTTAAGTTTCTAGATTCCTTCTGCCTATCCAGTACAGCGTGGAGCTAAAACAAATCATTTATTGAACCACGCCGAACTAAGCCTGTGTAATCAGTAAAAATTGTACATTTTATTATTAAATCAAAAAAAAATCTATGGTTTTCTAGAAGTAATGGCTTGAGCGGCTAAATCAAAATTGTAAATAAACAATTTATATTATAGTAATTTGCTTTTCAATTGTTTTTAAAATATTATTAAACAGCTCAACACGCAATGCCTCCAGAATTCGGCAGAAAGTAGGGAACTCGGTGTCTTAACACTAGGTTCCCTCTGCCTACCCTGCTGTGTGCGGGATATAGCGTGAAGCTGATTTATTTATTTTATTTATTCAAAATGCACTAACACAAACATGATTTGAACCTGTGAACCACCATACGCATTCACCAATGTACCTGCACAATAAATATTATTATTTGGACGCGTCAACTAAATCACGATGGATGACGACCCTAAAACACGAAAACTTTATTAATTTATTAGAAAAATACCCCAAAAAAATTTTAGGGAGGCCCTCCAAGCAAAAGTTGTAATTGCGCGTCCTATACAAACATTGAGAGAACCTAAAAATAATTAAATCTAATAAGCTTCACGGCTTCTCGCAGAATTATTTACAAAATTGTGTTAAACACCGCAATCTTTATATTGCTAGCAGTATAACTATCTATTATTGTAATTAATTTATCTAACAAAGAGATATTTTACGGTTACGTTTAGCATTTTTCAATTAATTTAACTGTTTTGCTATATAACATAATAATCTGGCATCCAATTTCGCTATTTCAATATAATAACCTATATTGTGGCTAGTCGTGGCGCAGATTGTGACCGTAAAATCGACTGGTTGTGGGTTCGATCCCCACTCGAGGAAATTAAACATTTACTTACATTTATGTTTTCATTTCTTCGCTCTGGTGCCGAGGCGTTGAGTTCCGCCACTCAACACGCCTGCCTCCAGAACTCTGCGGAAAGTGGGGACAATGTTTCTTAATACTAGGTTTTTTTTTTATGGAAAAGACACGGCAAACGAGCGTGCGGGTCACCTGATGGTA